>ML778427.1:347728-359408 GCA_009831015.1 Picea engelmannii
AAAATAGAAAGCATATATCACATTTAAGTATTCATTGTAATGAAATCTCTTAAAGCACATTATTATGTTCAATTGGTTGAAGTGGAGTGTCCATTATGCAAAAAGTGGTGCATCTTTCATTTCAATTTTTATTTATTAATATTAGTAAAGAAAATGACTTAAAATATAAATATATCTAGCTTATTGAGGAATTGTTTCACCATTATAAATGAAGAGAATTTGGCAATCAACTTCCTTATTTCAAAAGGGAAAATTATCAATTAATTATAACATATTCATGTGAATCAAATTATCTTGATATAATAAAATCCCCATGAACAATTTCAACTCCTTGTTATAATAAAATCACTATGTTTGCGAATATATCAATGTATTATGTCATTAGCCCTTGATTCTTCAATTTTATAATATTTTTTAAGATATTAATCCTTTAATTTTAATCACTTTATAGAATAATCTATTATTTTAAGTTAAATAATAATAAAATAAAAATAACATCAAATTTATAATTTATAATTTATTACTTTAAGTTAAATAAAAATAACGTCAAATTTAAAATTTATTCATATATATATCCTAAAAGAAATATAAACATTATATTTAATCAAAATATTATAAATTTATTTACTTCTATATATAAACCCTAAAAAAAAATATAAACATTATATTTAATCAAAGTATTATAAATTTAGAAATATAAACATTATATTTAATCAAAATATTATAAATTTATTTACTTCTATATATAAACCCTAAAAAAATATAAACATTATATTTAATCAAAATATTCTAAATTTATTTAGTTTCAATGTGAGAATCAAATTTTCAAAATAAATAGATAGAAATGATAATAAAATGATAACTTAAATAAAAAGTACCTAATAAAGATATATAAAATAATACACAAAGAAAGGAGGGTAATGAATGTATGTAATAAAAAGGAAAAATAAATAATCAATGAGATAATATATGAATTAACAATGATAAAATGATATAGGAAGAATAAATATAAAATATATGAATTAACAACGACAAAATATGATATAGGAAGAAAAAATGTAAAATATATAACATGTAGAGTGAGTTTAAAATAAATTAATAAATAATAAAATAATGTAATATAAGGAATAAAAAGGTGAGAGATATGTAATAGAATTAAGAAAGGACGTGATTATTTAAGTATGATGAAGCAATGAGAGGTAGTAATAGAATGCCAATAAAAAGATTAGAAGATAAATTAGAAAGTGAAGAATAAAAAAAATAAAGTAATGAGTAAAGGATGAATTATGGAAGATACATAAAACTTAGGGATACAACAATTATGATAATCAAATAAAAATATCACAATACAATTATCAATGATACAATGATCAATGAAAGATGAGGAGAATGGGGATGGTATAGGTAAATAGAAGAGATAGTGAAAAATACATGTAGTAATAAACACACATATATAGTAGAGAATATGAATACGAAAAATAGTAGAAGTTAGGAAGTGATTATAAGAAAAGAGTAAATAAGGTAATAATAAATAGAAAAATAAATCAATTGAAGTAGAGTGGCAGGAAATAACAAACCATCAAGCGACAACATTGCATGATAATCATTTAGTAATATCATAGTCAATATTCTTATGCATATGAAAGTTTTGTGTTCCATTTTCATGAGTGAGGACGTATGCATGGTCATGCTAGAGTGAATATCAAAGTCAATATAATGATTGTTTATAATTATCAATATATCCCAATTTTAATTATATGCATGATTTAATAAAATTTATATAGATCTGAATATAAGATTCATTTAACTATAGAACCAATAATAAAGCAAGGTTCTAAATAGTGGTTGAACTAGTAAACTATACATTAAATATGGGGTTCCTATATGGAACTTAGGATGAATAAAATTATAAGATAAATGTGTCTTTGTGTTAATTAATTTGCAAGTTGTAATAACATAGAGTCGAGACTTATTTAGGTTCCTACTAAATATGCATCGTGGCAATCAATATATTAATAGCCTCGACATGTTTTTAATTAAATCATGGTCCAGTCAGACTAGTATAACACAAGGTTTGCTATCAGGAAAGACACATAAAAGTTGTGTCATAAATTCTCCTCATATTGTGAATGATCATAACTTCGGGACAAAGTTTCTTGAAGGGTGGGTGTATGTAACACCCCATATTTTGACCTTAGGAAGTTCGGACATTGTTGTTTACTAAATTTAATAATTGAAAGTTTAACATTTGTTTAGAGTCAGTTAGAATTTGTTAGACATTGAGATGTGTACATCTAGACCTATTTGTATGTTAGATGATATATGCTCATAAAAAAAAAGATAGTTATTTGATTGTTTAAAACATGAAAATTAAAATGGGTAAGTTCGGTACAAGTATACCAATTCAAGTTATGTTGTGAATGTATAATAGATGCAATGCATGATGTAAATAGGAATACATTTTTTAATTGAGCGTCAATGCAAATCTAGATTCTTATGTAAATTTGTGATGTATCTCCATCAATATGAGTTATTGGTAAATTAACCTACAGGTTGATGAGCTATGTGATAGCCAAATGAGTATAGTATTGAGGTAACTTGGATGTCATAGACATCGAGAAGATATTGTATGCTATAAGTTGTACTTACTATTTAATTTATGATTTGAAATATTACTATGATCTATGGTAAGTGTAGTTTTGACATGATGCACATCTTGTCGAGAGTGGATGTTTGATGATGTGACTCTAAGAACAATAGTTGCACAATAGGGCTTTATGTAGGGTGTTTACCCTAGTTCTATAAGGAGGGCTGGAGGTATTGCCCACCATTTATCCTCTGAAACCTAGAGTCATGGGAGGGTTGTGTGAAGTCACGCTCCCATACACGTGTGATGTCGACTACCAGTTGCCTGTTGGGGAAGCTTGGTCGAGATGTATGACACTTCCTCTTACGGGTTCTATCTGGAGTTAGGTCAATATAGTTGATGCTCCAGCTTAGTCCAACAGAGGAAAGGTTAGGATGGAAGATGAAAGTAGGTTAGGAAGGAAGGATGCTTCGATGTTAGTTGAGAATATTGACTGGGGATTAGAGATGCCACTATTGTTTACTCACTTGGTTCCTACCATGTTTAAAACCCTCTTTGATTTCCTATTGATATTTTAAGTGTGATAATGAGTTATTCATGAATTGGTGTAATTTTGTTCGTTAATATTATTAAATGATGCATTACTTGATCTGTTGTCCTACATGTCTTGGTGATCATATAGGAACTATGCACTAGAGGCAATGATTGTTTATCGTTAGTGCATACATGAGATATGTGTCTACTAGCTATGCACACATACCCTACCCATGTACACTAGCACAATTAATTAATGTATTAATTATTAAAGTAGATTATTAACTATTTAATTGAATGTTTATTGAATATTTAAATTATATTGCATACAAAATATCTAGAAGCATTAAATACCTTATTAACTTTGATAAAGGGTAGGTATGATGAATTAAATGAGCATGGTGGGGTGTTATGTACATTTTGGGGAAAATTGTCAAATTACATTTATTAGCTAGCATGAGAAGAAAGACTTTTCATTTTATTTATTGTTGTTTAATGCAAGTCATTTATATTTTAGTTTTATTTTAATATTTTCCCAAAAATCTAGATAAGGGAGGTTGATGGATAATAATGAGGGTGGTTGAGGAGACTTGGGGAAGTGTGTATGGAAACTTGATAAATAGGGAGGAGAAGTGGTGAGGAAGGGGGGATTGGGAGGTTTGAGCATGATGAAAGGTTGTGAAATATTTGGAAGATATATTTCTTATGATGGTTTTATTTGAACATTTATGCTTTGTTGTTCTTGAAGTCACGGGCACAGAGGACCAAGAAACCGAAAGGTTTCTTGGAGCTAGGAAATCTGCTAGGATCCTAGTTGGCTGGGAGGATTCCGTTGTTTCGCTCCGGGAAAGCGGGAAAAGAATGCTTGGAAGTGCCCACGACTACATTACAACCGATGAGCTTCGACAAACTAAGGAGGAGGTTATTTTCAGTGGTATTTGGTTATTGATATTTTGTATATACTATTGTTTTAAGTTCCGAATCATAGAGTTAACATATTACTTATTTCATTATAATATCTAGATTTATCATTGAGCAAATGTAGAAGAATTGTGTAAATGAAAATCGATGAAATTATGCTAAAACAAAGTTATTATTGTGTATGTATTTAATGAAAGATTAATTGTTTAACATCCTCGATTAGTGTTACAATATAATAATATTATATAGTTATATTGAAAAAAAAATAAAAAATTAACATCATAAATATTTACCTTTAACTACAATAAATATAATAAAATTTAATATTCAATAGAAAACTATAATTCATCCAAATAGAAAACTATATTTCATCCAAAAAGAAATATTGTATTTTTCTAACAACTCAAAAAACTATTATATAGTTTTATGATGACGATTAACTATCAACTTGTGTGTTCCTCACAAATCTCTTCATTCGATCTATATTCTTCACACTTTGTTGCATTCTATTTTTGGTTTTAAAATATGGGTTTGAATTCCATTCTAAGATGTCTATGATTGTATGATTGGATTCATGTTTTTGGGAAGTGCCAAGATAATATTGTATAGAATAATTGTATCACACATTACAATATAAGATATGAAATAAAGAAAAGAAAAGAAAACAATACCAACTACATAGATATGATAAATTTATTTACAATTTAAAATTCTTCAATAAGCACAATTTAAAATCCAATTGGGAAGGTATTGGGGTGTATAGCAAGCAACAAGTTTTCTCCATCATTTGTAGCTGCTAGGCATCCCAATTTTTGACTTCGACAAAAGAACATGCAAAAGAACATGTACCATGATCCTAAGTTAGAGAATAATAAACTCAAAAAAATTTAGTGTAGATTTTACTACTAATATAACTCAAAATAAAGTTTATAGTTAACTTAATATAACTCAAAATAATTAAAGAAAAAACCTATTTTTTTTTACTTCAAATTTAAATTAATGAAAACATATATATTTGTTTGAAATGCATATATTAATAAATTTAAAACTAGAAAAAAAAATTACACTCTTCTCGGGAGGAGGGCCTAGACTCTAGGAAAACAATTTACACCATTCCTAAGAGGGCCTAGACTTTCTCGTGGATGAGAATTGGCTAATTTACACCATTCCTAGGAGGGCCTAGACTTTCTCGTGGATGAGAATTGGCTAAAGTAGAGACTCATTTTTTCATTCACCATTTGGTTCTTAACTTTGGGTAATTAATGTTAAGGGACCAACTACCATATATTTATCTTCACCTTGATTTATTAAATACAAAGTTTGAAAAGAAAACCGACTAGTTAGTTTTTTTATCTCACTTTTATTTCCATTTTATCAATTATTCTAATTGTTATAATCTACTCTAAATGTGATACACCATGTAAGGCCTATTTACAATGGTAAATTTTTATTTTCTTATTTTCTCTCACTTTATGGTAGGAATAATACCTATGCAATACACAAAGGTGGTTGTAGCACAATCTGGATGTATGGAGGGTTTGTTGCAACTGAAAGAAGGACACTTTGATGAAGTGTCACTATCGAAGAGAGAAATTAATGGAAAAGACTAGCAGTATATGGAAAAATACTTAGAAATTGAGAGGGAAGCCATTGCACAAGATTCACAAACAAATAATAGTTTGTATTACTTAATAGACAAATGGAGGTTACATATATAGCAAGCAGATCACTGAATCCTAGCAATCTAGATCCTAAGAAAGTAGATCTAATTAGCTAAAAATAGTAAACCTAGAAACTCATAGTTACAACGGTCATAGTTGAAACTCACAGTTACAACATTCATAGTTAACCTAGAAACTCACAGTTACAATAGTTGTAAGCATTATCTCTAACACCCTCCCTTAATGATTACATTACAAATATGACAATCACGAATTACAAAACATAACAAAAGGTTACAACACAAATTTTGTCATATTTGTCTCACTGGTCCTCATACGCAGTTACACCCATCTCTGAACTTCATAGACACGCTCTTTCTCTCCATCATCTTTGAGCTACCACTTCATACAACACAAATACAATCACTTCCGTCCATCTTTGAAATGTCTATATGATCGACGATTCTAAACTACCCTGAAGAATAGTCTTGATACTGAAACATTCAGTAATCGATCTTACAAAGTGACCTTTAAACACACTCGCTAACACAATGATAACCTGTAATTATTGACTATGAAGCACCGAAGTACAACAATAATCTCTAGATTTGAATAGACTTGTAGACATATTTAAACCAGTCATGTATTCCTATAGCACCGAAGTGCACCAAGAACCACTAGCTTTAAAAGATGCTACTCTATTCCCTAATTGGTTCTTCATAATATAAACAAAGACAAAAAATAATGTCATTACATAAATTACACGATATTTTTAACACAAATTCAAACACAAATCAACATCTAGCTTTATCTGACCATTGCTATGATGCCCGACTTAAATTAGATCACCAGTGATCTATTTTGTCCAACAAATTACCAGGTGACTTTTCTGGGGAACCAGATTCACCACATGGATCAACTAGGTTGGATGGATGAACACAACAACAACAACTGGTGGCTCATTCTTCAGTGCTTCCATGGGAATTATACTTCTTCCACACAAATCTTCTTCAGTACCGTGGCATCTCCACCGATTGGCAATATTTCTTCTTTCTTGGATAACTGCGGATCATGAAAATTCCTTCTGTATAGAGTATTTAATCCAACAGGAAACACGTGATCGGGTGGCTACTAGGCGATGAGACTCTCCTTCTGCAACATTCACAGTTAGCAAATCACAGTTCACATCTCTTTGATTCTCAGATCTCGACTTTATTTCCACGGATACGATCTCTGCCAAATAAAAGCAGTTACAGGCAACTACTCTTCCATGCTGGCTCCAGATCAACATCACACTTACAAGCAACATTTAAGCAGGGATGGCTCTACAATGTATTGACATCAAAGGGGTATCTTGCAACTCGAGAAATAGTAGAACTGATTTAATTTTTCAAAATTGCACCTCGCCTCAGCTTGATTTTCTTCGAATCTGGCAGCGGTTCTCTTACAAGACACACAGGAAGCACACACTAATTAATCACGCACAGAAAAAATTAAGAAATTCAACACGCCACTTATGTACAAAAAATCGTCTCCCAAACTATTTCATCTCCCCAAGCATTCCCATGAGGGATTAAGCCCAGCCAAGCTCTGATGCCAACTTAGAAATCGAGAGGGAAGTCATTGCACAAAATTCACACACAAATAATAGTTTGTATTACTTAATAGACAAATGGAGGTTACATATATAGCAAACAGATCATTAACTCCTAGCAATCTAGATCCTAAGAAAGTGGATCTAATTAGCTAAAAATAGTAAACCTAGAAACTCACACTTACAATAATCATAGTTAACCTAGAAACTCACAGTTACAACAGTGTTATCTCTAACAAAAATGAAGAGAGGAGGATTCACGCAATGAAGATAAAGCTAGAAATGTTGTAGAAATAGTGAAGGCAGTTCATTCTACGCAACTCTTACAAACAAGAGGTACCGACGCAATGAAATACAGGTACCAAGGCACTGCAACCTGGGATGCCAGAATAACGAGTGCAATTATTACAGAATTCATCATTGAAATGACAGAAGCCAGAGGATGAACCATTATAGAAAAAGCATTTGTGTTTTGTTTCTCCCCAATCGAGTTGCGTGAGGGTTTTGTTTATATGTTGATTTTGTTGTGTACAAGTAAAAATTGTTCCCACTTTGTATCCCTTTGAAAGCTTGAATTCTGAGGAATCGTCGAAGACCGGGGAAGCGTTGAAGACTGAGGAATCGTCGAAGTCTATATCTTGGGCGATTTGAAGGGTTCAGATATAGTAGGACGATTCCGTGATATTTCTAATCACTCTGCCGGGGAATACACATTAAAAGGTAATTTGAATGGTTTGATCGTCCATTTATCACTCCCCCAAGATAAATGGTTTGGTTTTAATCAACACCATTTGGCCAGACCACGCCCTCCTCCTTTTTGTCATGTGACTCTTTGTTCCCTTCAACTTGTCCCCTATCTTTGTTATCTCCCTCTGGTCTCCTTGATAACATATGGTTCTCTCCCTAGGAATGTTCTCCTTTATGGACTATCCTCATGGGGAGAGGGGACTCTTACCATCATTCACATGGCAGGAAAAGCAGGAAGGTGCAATTGGAAGCATGAAATATTTTTAGGTGTATACTTCATGTAAAATACAAGTAAAGTTTGATTTAGGTGAGGCAAATGCCAAGGTTTTAAAGATTTAGGTCTTTCTCCTCTCTTTCCAAAGAATCCAAATAAGAAAAAGAAACTCACTTATAATGTCACATGCTAATTGAACACAACAAGACTCATAAAAAAATATTATTCTTCTTGATGATGTACAGCTCTAAATGAAACTTGTGGACCAAAAAATCAATTTGATTGTTGAGAATACTATAGGCATAAACTTCACCAAGCTTATCTTTCCTCAACCCCAAGTTTATCTTTCCTCAACCCCAAGTTCCAGAAAATCATCTTCCAGTAGTTTACCTTTACTTATGTTAGGATTCTTGGTCTTTTTGCTTTCTAGTTTAAGAGGAAGTGAGACTTTCACCCAAATATTCTTAGATTTTACTATCTCTTGCTGTCATTTTTTTGACATTCTATGGTATTCAATGTTTAAATTGTTCCTTTTTTCTTTCTCGGAAGTGAGACTTTGACCCAAGTATTCTTAGTGTTTATTATTCTTAGAGTTTACTATCTCTTGCTGTCATTTTTTAACATTCTATGGTGTTCAATGTTTAAATTGTTCTTCAAACCTCAAGACAATTTAGACTAACAAGTTGCTTTTTTTTTTGTTGGCAACAACATAGATATGTACCATTTCTCTTTCATAGCTTTAAAAAAAAAAAAATTAAAGAATAGTAAATAAAATTTCATCCAGAGGGTTTTTTGCCTTACCCTTTTTACAAACTAGGGAGATATGTAATTCGTGGTTGGGGTTGCCTCATTTATATGTTAATTAAAAAAAAAAACTCAATATGATAAATGTGATGATAGATAGAATATATTAATAAAGTAATTGAAAATAAAAAATATATATATAATTTTATATCAAATTTTTATATAAAATATAAAGTAATTGAAAGTAAAAAAAAAACTTGTTCTTTTATAAATATTTTGGACTTTTTAATAAAAAAAATATTTGAAAGTAAAAAAGTTATTATTGTATTAAAAAATGTTTTATATAATTCAATATAAGAAAAAGTGTAATTTTTTCTACCTACAATATAAACTTCACACATAACATTTAAAAAAATATTGATAAAAATAAAATTAAATATAAACCTTAACATCAAATATTTATGGTTAAATTTTAAAAGAATTAAATAATATTTTAATTGAAATTGAGTAATAAATGCATAAATATAAAAAGCAACCTAAATTCATCCTAACTTCATATTTATCAAGCATCTTTGATGTTACAATCGGTTCATATTTATCAAGCATCTTTGATGTTACAATCGGTTTTTAGAGTGAAAACTTTAAACAAAAGTTACACCTTAAAGAATTTGATTACTAATAAAATAAATTTAAATTAATAAAGATTTATCAATCATCTTTGATGTTACAATCTGTTTTTAGAGTGAAAACTTTAAACAAAAGTTACACCTCTAAGAATTTGATCCCTAATAAAATAAATTTAAATTAATAAAAAATAAACTTAATAAAATAAATTTAAATTAATAAAAAATAAATTTAATAAAATAAATTTAAATTAATAAAGAATAAACTTTATAGATTTGAAATTGGGCATTGATTTGAAATATATAGAAGCATTTGAAGGTGTCTATTGATCCAAAATGTATAAAGAATAGCTTTGAAAATGCGTGATGAATCAAAGTATATATAGCATAGTTTCGAAAGTGAGTTGGTGTCAAAATATATAAAGAATACTGATAATTAAACCAGTCTCATTATTGATCTTTCTCTGTATTTATATTTTGTCGTCACAACGAAAACCTAATTTCCGTATAATCTCGCCATACTTTCTCTACCGTCTGTTTGTCGCTTCTTCGTTCACTATCCTCAGGGTCATCTGGCACATTCAGACCGAGAACAGGAGGAGCCTCGACAGGCAGATTCGGATTGTTAACAACAGGAGCGCTGAGTCGCAGACTCAGATCGAGATGATTCAGTTTTTGCTGCTTTCCCCTGGTATTAAATTGCGCTTCCTTACATTCGCTATGGATCTTTCTATTAACTGTTCTTTTCTTTCTAGTATTCTTTCCCACATTTTCATGCTCGAAGTTTGAATTACCTGAGCCGAATAAAGACGTTGATCCCACGTTTCCGTATTGTTGGAGCCGGATAGTGCGAACATCCCCGGCCTCACCTTTCTTCTTATTTTCCTCTAACGCCCTTTCAAGAAACTGTATAACCGGGTGAGCTTCAATGCTTACAGGTGACAACAAGCGGATATCCTCAAAGGTAAGAACGGCCAATTCACCTTTAGATGGACCGTCTTTCCATAAAACCTCGAAAATATAAGACGTCAGTATAAATGACAACTGCACAATCAGTTCAGATGCGTTACTAGCTGAGTGTAACAATACGGAGATTTAAACTCCAGATTTTGAATGGCTTCTTCAGCAATGGCCATTATTGGGCTCTATGGAATCTTTGATGAGCAGAATGTTCTTTAAGCCGGATGCGTAGATGCCCAGCAAGTAGGGTTAACCGGACGGCACGCGCTCCTAAGGAACCGAAGACCTTACAACTTTCTCAGCCGAAATCCCCTAAATTCTTGTTCAGTTGGAGATTTAAAAAACAAAGCAGCACTATTAACAATTTACCTTTTAGAAATATATGATATTAAACCTAACCTAGCATTATTAACAATTTCCCTTTTATTAACCATAAAATTATTAAATGCAATAATTTTTCCATTATTTGACCAAGTTCATAGTTAATAGGTTCACGAATGTTCTAGATAGAACAAGATAGATATACATCTATTACTTAGTGGTGGGAATGTTCTAGATAGATATGCATTATTTACTTAGTGAGGAAGTTGGGGGAATGTTTTAGTGAAACCCAGCGCTATGTATTGTTCATATATATTCATGCTAATATTGAGAAGAGCACGTGAAGCTAGATAATTTGGATTTGTGTGTTTATTTGTTTTCTCTGCTTTGAATATGAGCATGGTAGCAGAGTAAGGTTAAAACTCTTCAAAGAAAGTCTTTGTTTTGAATTTGAACATCGTATCAGAGTAAGCTTAAAACTCTTCAAAGCAGCTTGGAATTTGCAAGTTTGGTTGGAGAGTCGTTTGACGCAACTTGAATACGACCCTTAAGCCTGCATTTGAACAACGTTGTCCGAAAAATCAGTAGCAAGCAAAAGCCAAAACGCAATGAAGAAAAAGCCAAATTCAAGATTTCAAAAATTAATTTTTAAGTGGTTTTGGATTAAGAAAAAATGAATATTTTTTTCAAGTTAAAAAAATATATTGAAACCTTGTTAGAGTGAGAAGGTTACGGCTGAATAGGATTAGAGACGGTGGTAACATCGCCCTAAAT
>ML778427.1:359546-372418 GCA_009831015.1 Picea engelmannii
AAAAAAAAAAAAAAAAAAATCACATAACAAAAAAACTGAGCTAAGCCTAGGAGCTAGAATGCCTAGGGTGAACACAGGAGATATAAAAAAACCATTGAAACTTGAGAACGCTAGATTCATCCAGAGCTAAGGCCTTGCATCTGTTCTTTATGTGGGTCTCGCGCTATATCTTTGATTCGAATCCTTGTATTCATAGTGGTGTGGTCATAATCATCCTCATTCACGTGTCACTCATCATCATCTCCCTCATTATAATCTGGATCTATCTCATGAGGATCAACTCGCTTCCGTGTTCTGCAAAAAAGAATATATGAAAAGTTATTATTTATTTCATGCAATATGTAATTTTAATGTTATATTTCTAATATTAGAACATATAAAACTAAACCATAATCATATTACATCATATCAAAATGCACATATCATAGTAAAATTTCAAATAATTTACAAATACGAAGTTATTCCAATGTTGTAAAACATGCAACAATTTCAATAAACGATTGTAAAAAAATGTGTTATACATTTTAACTATCAATTGTAAATTCTACTACATAATATTAAGTACAAACCCCCTCTTCATTGTATGCCCTATAAAAATCCTTTGAGAGTTAATTGGTCTATATATATTATTCTCTTGTATTTCACAAATGAATATTTTTCTAGGACATTTTGGCCCATTGTAATATTCTTCAAAGGTCCTTTGAGAATTAAGTAGTTTATAGGTAATTTTGAATATTCTCTCTATACTCATTCAACTACACCACATCCAAATGTCAATCCTTCCAAAGAAAAAAATCAATACATCAAGCCCTAAAGGGTTGAAAATTATTACAAAAATGTAATTAAAGTTGTCAAGGTGTATTTGCTTGCCTTACCTTCCATGTCATTCAATACTATGCCATATTTTTCCATACCATGTCATGCCATGGCTTTCTTTTGCATGTCTTCCCTTGCCATGTGTTTTTATGCCATGCCATGCCATGACTTTTCTTTTCATGCTTTGCCTTGCCATGTGTTGCCATGCCATGCCATGTCATTGCTTGCCTTCGCATGCCTTGCATTCCCATGTGTTTTCGTGCCATGACATGCCTTGCCTTGCCATGCCATTGCATGCCATGTCTTGCTATTGTATGGTATGTCATTCCATGCCATGGCCCTCCATACCATGCCTTGCATTCACATTCCATGCCTTGTCTTTCCATATCATACCTTTCCATATCATGCATTTCCTTGCCATGTTATGTCATGTTGTTCCTTATACATAAATAAAAATATATAGTATAGTATTGGTAATTTTATTTTAATAATTTCATAATTTCCATTACCATCCCATACCATACCAATACCATTGCCAATACCAATGCCAATACCAATACTATATCAATACCATACGATTGCATACCAATACCATTGCATGCCAATATGATTGCATACCAACACCAATACCAATATTTCATACCACTGCATTACAATGGTATGCATTGACAATGATATGCATACCAATACCATTGCCAGTATCATACCATACCATACCAATGACATTTCCAATACTAATACCAATACCATACCATTGCATACCAATATTGTTGCGTATCAATATCAATACCATTGCATACCACAATGGTATGCATTGGCAATGTTATGCATATCAATACCACACCAATACCAATACCAATACAATACCATACCATACCAATACCATAGCCAAAAATGCCCAAGAGAGTGATCTTGAAAATCGACGTCATCTTCAGAAATTAGATTATGCCTCATTGACCAAAACCCTAGTATCAGAGATACTCCAACAAATGGTTTTTTTGTCGAGAGAATGATAGCATAGGGGCCCCACTAGTTGAAAATCAATGCTCTTAATCCAATGCAACTCACGGTTCATGCATTTGAGTCCCTCTTTGAGTTTTATCACAAGTTGCAACTTGCCTCCTCAAGCCATTTAGAGACATGTGGTCAATTTAGTCCAGGGGCATAAAATCCAAACCGTGTAGCATAACAAACTTTTGTAAGCTCCTGGAAATATGTTTGGCCAAGGCCCACATGACTACATTAGCCAAAAGGACCTGACACAGTGTTCTTGAAAATCGATCTCCTCTTCAGAAATTCCACTATGCCTCATTGACCAAAACCCTAGTGTTGGAGATACTCCAACAAATGGTTTTCTGGTAAAATGAATGATAGCATAAGAGTCCCAATAGCTAAAACTCAGTGCTACGGATCCAATGCAACTAACGATTCGTGCATCTGAGTCTTGGTTTGAGTTTTATCGATAGTTGCAACTCCCCTCCTCAGGCCATTCAAGGACATGTGACCAATTTGGTTCAGGGGCATAAAATCCAAACCGAGCAGCATAATGGAGTTACGCAAGCTCCCGCAAGTCTGTTTGTCCAGTGCCCATGTGACTACACTAGAAACAAATGCTCGATAGAGTGGTCCTGAAAATCGAACTCATCTTCAAAAATTGCACTATGCCTCATTGACTAAAACTCTAGTGTCAGAGATACTCAAACAAATGGTTTTTTGATCGACGAAATGATAGTGTAGGGGGCCCACTAGGTGAAACCCAATGCTATTAATCCAATGCAACTGACGATTCATGCATGTATGATTCTCTATTTGAGTTTTATTGAGAATTGCAACTTGCCTCCTCAAGTCATTTAGGGAGATGTGGTCAATTTCGTCCAGGGGCATAAAATCCAGACTGAGTAGAATAATAGACTTCCATAAACTCCTGCAAGTTTTTTTGGCCAAGGCCCATGTGACTACAGTATCCAAAAATACCTGACATAGTATTCTTGAAAATTGACCTCCTCTTCAGAAATTGCACTATGCCTCATTGACCAAAACTCTAGTGTTGGAGATACTCCAACAAATTGTTTTCTGGTCAACAAAATGATAGAGTAAGAGCCCCAATAGTTGAAATCAGGTGCAGTGGATCAATGCAACTGATGGTTCATGAATCCGAGTCTCGGTTTGAGTTTTATCGATACTTGAAACTCCCCTCGTCAAGTCATTCAACGACATGTGGCCAATTTGGTTTGGGGGCATAAAATCCAAACCGAGCATCATAACAGAGTTTCGTAAGCTCCTAGATTTTTTCCTAGTTGTCCCTTAGTTCCCCAAATTCTCTTTTATTGTGCTTCCCAACTAATTTACAGTTGGAGTTTTGTTAGGACTCTTCTCTTAGCTAGGATTTGGAGTTTGATTGACTTAGGATACTTAATCTATGTTGACAACCTATTCTCTCATGAATTAATTTCTTTTTATTAATTTCATGCATACATTGTGCACATTCCTTAGTTTTTATTCTTATTCTCCATTTATTAGTATTATTTACTCTAAATTCCCTTAACTCGTTTTATAACTTTATTTAGTCCAAACATCTAGACTTAGACTTTTGGTTATGTTTTATGGTATATAACTTACTAATAATTTGTATTATCTTCCCTAACAAAGTTCAAGTATTCATTTTCTTTTCTAAGGTATTCTAGATTTTTTTTTACTCATAATTTATTCATGCGGCATGCCCTTCAATACACACCTCAGTTCTCCAAGGGTGCCACTTGCCATTGACATATTTTGGAAGTTTTTTAATTCTTGGAGTCGATACACCACTTGTCAATCTTCTGTGAGGCTAAGGGATTACTGAGATATAAAGAATCCGCCTTAACGCGGGCCCCTCAAAAATCCTCATGAGCAACTGTCTCAGTCTATCCTCATGACATCACGAACCTCTCAGCAAGAAGGTAGTCATTAACCTTCAGTTTAGGTCACGACAGGAGTTCTAGTAGGTTGTGACATGGATGCTACTACACCTCTCCCTCATCCATTTGATATATGTCTATGACCCCTCTACTCCATATGTGAGTCTGATTAGCAAGCGTCACCCTTCCTACATCCACTGCTAAAGATAATATTAATAAATCATATACTTGAAATCCATAATTGAATCATCATCATAACACATGCATAAATAAAACAAGTACTTATAAACTAAGTCAATAGTCCACTCCATGACTCAATACGATGTCCAAGAAAGTATGTCGATGCCATCAACATCCTCATCTTGTCACGTTTCATGCACACTCAAGAAACCTCATCATAATACAAGTCAATGTTATACATCACTATTAATAACATAATCAAATTTCAATGCTTACAACATAACATAAACTCATAAACCAAAATCGATAATCATAATGTATCATGTTTTAATCGGATCACTTGCTCGGAAGTGTCCTCAAAGAATAAATCAGTGGTATGAAATGTGATCAGTGGAACTGGATTTTACAAGATGATATTGTATATGAATATATTATTCCAATGATGAGGGTTCCATATATATAGAACATACGGTGACCATCCATGAAAAGATGCGTCCCTTGGATAATCAATATATATATATATATATGGAAGAATGTCTTCCCAATGTTGTTCAAACATCAACAATTAGGTGGGATTAAAACTCATGATTGACATACATTCGTTAAGGTAATTATTTTGGTGTATATATTTGTATATTGGTGAAAAATCTTGTTAGTGTTTTTTTTCTACTAATTTTGGAATAAGTAATGATTTGGCTTTTTTTGTTACAATATGTTCTTCATCTATCTCTCCTAGACAAATTTGACAACAATGTCAAACAAGTTATATATGATCTTGGAAAATAAATGAGATAAGTGGCGATTTATATGCAAAGTGTTATCTTTTCAATTCGTTGTACAACTTATATTTCATTTCATGTGTTTTACTTGTAATGTAGTACTATATATTTTTTTGTTGAAACCTGTGATTTTCTTGCATCATTTGTAGATGGTTTTCATCTAAATAAATCTATAAATAAGATATAAAGTATTGGAGGAGACAAATTCTTCCTCTAATGTGTAAAATGCAAAAGTATCTACCTCCGACATTTTTCAATGCACAAGAACACTACCCCATAGACCAAGTTGAGGAGATTGAAAAGTGTGGACCTGTACACACAAGGTCAATATGGATGGTTGAGAGACACTTGAAATCATTGGAGGATTTGGTTAGAAAAAGAGCACGTCATGATGGTTCTGTGCTAGAGGGATATATGGTATATCAAACCATGGTTTATATTACTCAATATCTTCCTAAACTAAGCCCCCTAATTTCTACTTCAACATTTAGGTTCTCCCTAGCTTGAAATTGACTTGAAATAATGGCACTAGTGTTTAATATTAGTATGCTACAAATATTTCAATGGCCACCTTCCTTCTACAATTTTTTCAAAAGAGGGAAACAAAACATTGTATTTCAACAATACATATCCAAGAAATACTAGTATAATGAAATATATCCATATATGCAACCCAATACACAATTTAGTTTCAATAACAATCTAGCATAATGGAATTCTAATAAAAATCTTGTAACATCCCTTCGTTTACAACACAAAGGTAAGAGAGTACAACGAAGTATCCCTTTTCATATATATATATATATATATATATATTCTTTGTTTTTTCTTAATTGAAATACTCAAGTTATGAAATCATGAGTTATGACAATTATACAAGGAAATATAAATTATCTACAATGAAAACAAATATAGGTGTTTCATATATTCATGTTCAACATTGCTATAAGTTTTGTGAACCACAATATACCACTATGCAACATTAAAACAAGTGGAAAAGATATAATTACATAAGGCAATTGTAACGTCCCCTCCATTATGGCTAGGAAAAGAGAAGCACAATAAGTAATTTTTTTTTTAAAGCATTAGGAAATTAACGTCAACACATAATTCATAGAAGAACATAATCTACAACATTATAATTAAAAGAATTACAAGTAACTAATCATTATAATCAATAACCACACAACCAACACATCAACATAAATGATAGCGACACCTGACCAATGCATAAACATAAATAGCGACGAAGCTCAACACATCACAATCAACTTGAATAAAATTATAAACAATGATCAATGATATACTGAATATTAAAATGACTACCCACCCAATCTATTGTGAAAGGTGAGGACCTCCAGGACACATAAGCAACGTTCAAGCCCAAGATTTATTCGATTGATTTTGACGACTTGAGGTCTCAGGGATGGTGACTGTTCTGAGGAACAAGGAGGTGTATAAATCACACTAACACAATCAAGTAAAAAACAAACTAGCTCAATCAATCAACATCATTATTGTTCATGGTGCAAGGGAATTTAAATACTCAATCATTCATACAACGATATTATTCATGTCACAAGAGAAGTCTAAATAACCCATCAACCATACATCAATCTTATTCATGGCGCATGATAAATAAACTTATTTTAATGACACGAGAGATTATAAATTCTTAATCCTTCATATGTCAATCATTATTCTGAAAGCGCAAGAGTAATCAACTCATTTTTAAATGGTGTAAGAGATTATAAAGTCTTAATCAATCATATGTCAATCATTATTCTAAAAGCGCAAGAGTAATCAACTCATTTTTAAATGGCGCAAAAGATTATAAAGGCTAAATCAATCATATGACAACGTAAGTTAAGGCGCCAGTGTAATCAACTTTATTTTATTTTCGGCGCAAAAGAAAACATATATTTTATTTCAAAGTTCATGATTAATCAAATTACTGAATTAAACAATAAACCAACATTTTTTCATGCTGCGTGTGTGGTCTAATTATTGAATTAAACATAAATCAACATTCCTTCCAAGGCACGTGACTAATCGAATTATGAATTAATAATGAATCAACCTTATTTATTCATGGCGCGACAAGATATTCCAAGACACTTAACTTTTTCAAGTAGCCAAGAGTGTGACTGAGAAAGAGGACAAAACATAGGATAATAATTTAATGTCTTAAACAATATTATTGTCAGGTAGCATGGCCATACATCTCCTTTTGTCAGGGATGAAATTGTTTCAACTGGGCGGTAGAAGAGTTTCCCAAAGTGTTGGGATAATGTTTCCTGTACTAGGTCAACAATATAAGGCAACCATGTGAAGTGAAAATACAATAAAAATAGGGTACAAAAGTGGACATAGACAAACATAAAACCTCAACATTGTCCTCGGAAAATTTTATCGTTATCTTCTTATAAAACACCAACATTGTCCTGGTGTACTTGGTCCTTTCCTTTTGGGGTGCAAAAACTATAGAAGTGAGCTTGACATTTTTCCTATTATGTTTCACACAACCCAACATATTATGCCAATTGCCTCGCTAGAGGATATATAAAAACTTTATCTTCACCTATAGAACCTTCATTAGTTTTATCTGCCCCCATTCGAAGGCAAGGACAAATTATTCATCTCAATTCCTATGTTGAACTTTGAAAACACAAAAATATGTACTGCGAAAGACCCAAAGTGAAGTAATGTTATTGGTTACTATATCCTTAGTTCTAGCATATAACTTTAGATATTAGAAATAAAACATATTAGAGTAATGAAGTTAGACCTGGTGATCACAAGAGGAAGAGGTTGTTGAGTGGAATCACAGGGTAGATGCACCAAAGGCATGGAAATGTTTCTTAAAAGGATGCAGGGTTTATTATGTGTAAAGGCACAGAATAGATGCACCCCCGCATTGAATTCTTCTTGATAAAAAAGTAGGGTAATTTTTGAGTAAAGGCGTAGGATAGATGTACCCACATATGGAAATATTCTTGATAAAAATGCAAGGTAATTTTTGAGTAAAGGCACAGGATAGGTGATCCCATGCATGGCAATCTTCTTGATAAAAATGTAGGGGAATTTCTAAGTAAAGGCACAGGATAGATGCACAATTTTGGGAGAATTTATTTTTCTACAAACGCAGAGGAAATCAAGGGGAAAAGGAGGGTGAATTCACATCTCTAGGACAAATATTTATGAAATTGTTAAGCAATAAATCACAGAGGATACACATTTTATAAAATCATTGAGGGAATAAATCTTAGAGGATACACATTGTTATAACTTCCCTGAGGGAATAAATCTCAAAGGATACACAGTTTATAAAATCATTGAGGGAAGAAATCTAATAGGATACACTTTTTATAACATTGCTAAGGGAATAAATCGTAGAGTTGTACCATAGAAGAATCACTTGGCTATTCCCATCGTTGGGAAAGTTTATACATCAAAACGTAGATGGTTTGTATAATAGAAGAATCACTTGACTATTCCAATCACTGGGCAAGTTTACGCATCAAAAATGCATAGGGTTTGTATAATAGAAGAATCTTCGTTAGATGTTTATGTAGGTAAATATTGAATCTAACGTTTCACAGCAAAATAATGTTTCCATTTGGTAGAGTTTTTAGGACAATTCATCGAGCATGAATAAATTTAACTCAAACATTTACGATATATAATGTTGAGCTATAGAATTATCATTTAACTAAGTGTTATTGAAATATGAAGGCAATTATTTAGGTAATGATATAGGCGCACCATGGAGATGTCCCACAGTTAGAGAACAATCATCCAATTTCATATCACATAATTTTTTTTTCCATAAATCTAGAGTTCTAAAGCAAATTACTGAAATCCAATTTATAACTTAACTATTACAATTCCAAGCTCAATAAAAATATTGTAACCAATGACAAAAAATTCTAAAACTAAAGTCCTTCTACAACGGAACTCCTTCCAATATCTCGCTTGCTAACCGTTGAGACTTCACCAGTACCTCCCAACCAACGCTAGGGGTACTCTTCTTCCCCCTTATCCCCCCAAGCTGTAAATTTTACACACACACACACACACACACACACACACACACACACACACACACACACACACACACACACACACAACCAGAAATCCTCTAGCTCCCAGCTCGCCTCACAAGATAGAGCCACCAGTCTCTCCCAAGCTGGGTATCTCAACTCTCACAAGTAAAACCAGTCAAACTTTATATAGCATAAAATTACTCATAAGTACTCGTGATGATCCATCTCTCAACTCAACCGTTTGTTTCATAAAATTTTCCCACACTTGCACAATTAATTCTCTTTTTCATTCAAATAATTTAGAATTATCTCCCCCATACACTTGTCACCATTTCCCCCAATTTTCACAATTAAAACCACAATTTATTTCAATAAAAAATAATTTCCCTCACCCATCCTAAAAGTGCTCCTTAAATCACTCTTGGTTGTCTCTTTATTTCCTTTATTTCCAATTAATGATTGAGGCCTTTCTAAAACTGAGTTGAGTTAAAAAAAGAATCTTCTCCTAGTTAGACTAGTGTTAACTAGACTCTAGATTCCTTTCTATGCATACCCATTCATTTAGCTTTATTCCATTCTTACCTTAAATTCCAATTTGGTAATTACTTGCACAAAGGTGTATTAAATCAATATTTAGATTTATTTTGTTAACCTTGAATTCTTAAATTGATTTACTTCATCCCCTCAGATTTAATTTATAAATTTAGTTTTTAGTTGTCTTACTAACTTAGACTTAGGCTTAATTAAATTTTTAATTACAAAGGCTTAAACTCTTATAGGGAATATGATAAACAAATTCATTCTTTAATTAATTAATTAATTAATTAATTAACTGGAAAGTGCTCAATATTTTACAAGGTTTAACATTCGTTCAAAGTTTTATAGGCCACCTAGATTTATTGACTCAAATTTTAATTACGCGACGTGCCCTTCAAGATGCACTTCATGCTCTAAGGGTGTCACTCGTCTTTGATTCATTTTTTAATTATGAGACATGCCCTTCAAGATGCACTCCATGCTCCAAGGGTGCCACTCGCCTTTGACTGATTTTGGTAGTTTTCCAGCCCCTGGAGTCAACACTCCATTCGGGTGACCTTGTGAGAGACTAAGGGATTCTAAGAAATACAAACCCTTCCTTATTTCGTGACCCTTAGAAATCTTTGTGAGTGGTTGTGTTAGTCTTCCCTCATAACATCATGGATCTCTCGAACTAGGTAATCTCTAACCTACAATTCGAGCCACGACGGGAGTGCCAGTAGGTTGTGCCAGAGATGATGCCACACCTCTCCCTCAATATTTGGTTTATGTGCATGGCCCCTTCACTCCTTATCTGATTTATATTAGCAATCATTTGTCACCCTATATCCATTAACGAAACATTGTCAATGATTCATAAACAACATCATAATATAACCGATCATATGTCACATATGCATAAATGAAATAATCAAACCAATACAATCAAGTCCCTGACTCAATCTAGAGTCCAAGGGGGTCGATTGATTCTATCGATATCTTCAATATGTCAAGTGTCCTGCACACTCAGGGGAAACTCGTCAATAACATCTGTCAATACGTAGATATCAAAACAACATCAATCATAATCCATCAACATCATCATAAGAATCCATAAGCGAAATAGACAACCATATACTAAAACTGGATCACTTGCACGCAAGTGTCCTCAAAGATTAAGTGAATAACATGTTCTCACAAGAGCAGGATGTTATACCAATTTAATAACATCAGGTCATAACAAGATAGAGAAATAATCAATGTCTACCAGCCCAGCATCTTACCCTGCAAGGTTAGGATCTTCAAGACACATAATCAACACTCATAGTCTAGGATTCATCTGATTAATATTAACCATTTAAAGTCTCAAGACTGACAGTTGTTATGAAGAACATGAATACATCTATACCCATAACAATCCATAGTCACATTTCCAAAGCTAAATCGACAATGAATTATCTAAAGAATAATCCATCTATAATAAAGAATTAACAAATTTATAATGCCAAGAACTATTAAATGTCTATCACTACTCCTAAAAGTTTCTCACTAATGGCGTAACCAAAAATTCATGCAAGAATTATCTCATTCATAAAATGATGAGTAACAACTCTAAATTTCAAAGGACAATTAAAGGAATTAAACACACAATCAATGTGGCCTCAATAATCACTTAAATGGCAAATCAGGTTTCATTAGATTATGAACTATATAGTAAAAAAAAGAACATAAGAACTTATCTACCTTTGACTTATAAATGGAAGTGCTAATAGTACACCAATTGTATATAAATAATTAAGGTTTCTGCAAAGGAAACTTCTTATTCTAAGAATAACAATCAATCAACACTTAGATTAGCATCCTTACCTATAGGCTTATGAGTTCAATTTAAACACTTATTCACATGCTACAATTCTACGCAATTTGAGATCCAACTTATCAATTACTAATCTTAAGGAATATACAACATATATGAGAAATTAATAAGAGCATTTGAATTCCCTTTTTGTATATACAGAATACATTTGCAAATTTTAGAAGTAATATGTAAGTATTACATATCGTAAATTTACAACTATATGAAAAACACTTATTAAAAACCATTAATATCTAATTACTATTTATATGAGGAATACCCATATCTTCAATGTATGTAATTAATTAATAAACTATTTTGTTAATTTACCCATGTTAAAGTCCATTACCACTATGACTCTCTTTTTATAACTTGTATGAATGATCCTTGATTTTACATAATTATTTATTACATATCCAAAGTTATCCACCTTTAATAACATAATAAATAAATATTATTAATTACTACATTATGATCAATTTTATTAACCACACTAATAATGTAATATTAGTGTAGGCTTACTTTTTACAGGTTCGAAGTACCAAATTAGGTAATAATTTAATTAGGGTACAACACGTAAATCGGGTTTGTTCTCGTGTATACATTATGACATAAGTGATTCTTTTTATTTTGGTTAAGAGGAGTGGTCATAATTAATCATCGGAGAATGGAACTGGTCATTAAGTCGACCCAATAGAATTCATGATTTCCAATCCCTTCCATCGTAACACTTATTATGATTCCGCTTATAATTTTTGACCAACAAAATTTAGTTGATGATGTAATAATTCAGGGATATTAATTCTTAAATTATAGGTGTGAAACTCCACCACTTCATCTTAATCCTATTCAACACTTGTCTTTCACTAAATATGCTTATGAACTTATCTATTACTATATGAATTTAATAGAATTCTTTAGAATGGTTGAATTTTACGGTCATCCATATTCGAGTAAAAATGAAAAAGAGAAACACTTTTGTCTATAAATATTAAAAATATATGGATTTATAGAACGAACAGACCATACTATGGAACACATGTGCATGATTTTTACGAGTTGTATTAAATCATGTTTGGTATAGGAAGATAAACTACTTAAAAGTTTCAATGCTTATATATATATATAATACGTCAAAATTAACAAACATTGAAATTTTGCAAAATATTTTATAACGTTGATTAATCACAAGAGTATTGTACGCGATTGGGTAATTGAAATCAACTTATGAACAATATTCAAATTGGATTTGTACAAGAAAATTTTATTTAATATACAAGTGGTAAATATTGTGACCATATGAAATTGATATTGAGGATGTTCTTCCATTTGAAATCTTGCGCTCGTCCCTTGCGTGTTAATCGAACAGCTTCACTGGTAACTCTTAGCCAATACTAGGGGTACTCTTCTTCCCTCTTATCCCCTCGAGCTATAAAGGACCCACACAGAAGAAACCAACAAATAATATCTCCAAGAATTTCCTCCCAAGGTAGAGCTTCCACTCTTTCTACAAGCTTGGTATCCCAAATGTCACAAGTAAATCACAACCAAAATCATTTTGGCAACATAACCTTACCCAGAAAAAGTGATATCTTTTTCCTTCTACACCATTTGTTTTATAGAAATTTCCTCACACTTGTCACACACTTGTCACACTCTCCCCAAGTTGCACAAGTAATTACCAATTTTATTTTATTTGAAAAGACATTTTCCCTCGCATTCCCCAATGTGTTCCTATTTTCTCTCTTAGTTGTCCCTTTGTTCCCCAAATTATCATTTAATG
>ML778427.1:373289-424143 GCA_009831015.1 Picea engelmannii
GAGCTTAGGGATATGAAAAAGGTCGAGGAGATTTACGAGCAGGAATGCCCTTGAGATGTTGTTTGTAGGAATGCCATTATTTACTGTGAGTGGGTGTGGGGGCGGCGTGTTTGTTAAGCGACCTGTGTTTGAATAGAGTGTGGATGCAGAGATCCATGGCCAACAAATATTATGAGAAGGCCATGGAAATTGAACCTTGCAATCATCGTCTTGTGAGATAATATGCAGAGTTTGTTTCGGATGAGCTCGGGGATATGAAAAAGGTCGAGGAGATTTACGAGCAGGAATGCCCTCGAGATGTTGTTTGTAGGAATGCGATTATTTACTTACTCATTAAGTGTTTTTGTCTAGTATCTTTTTCTCTTTCATATTTCTTCTTTGAAACTCTGGACATTGGATAGAATGTTTGTTGTAGCTCCATTAATATTGTATGTGCTAAATCATTCATGGGCTGATACTAGCCTTTGTCACATGCGCTAAATCATGGATGGGCTAATACTCTCCTTTGTTTCATGCCCTAAGCGAATATTATCCTTTGTTACATACCAATAAGTTTATTTGTTACAAATACTCATTTGTTACGAATACTCTCCTTTGTTACATGTGCTAAATCAACTTTGTTACAAATACTGTCGTAGATCAAATTTGTTACGAGTATTGTTCTATGTTCAATAGATAATAGATATTTGAAGCTCAGAAATAAAACCTTAATCTTAAGTTTACTTAAACTTGCAATGCATAAACTAGCATAGACAAAATTGTAGCCAATAAACTCTTATAACTATATTTAATTTAGAAACCCTCATTTTAACTTAAACCCTCCTATGCTAGTATAATTCAATATGAGAAAGAAATGTAATTATTTCCACGTACAATATAAACTTCACACATAACATTTAAAAAAATATTGATAAAAAATAAAATTAAATATAAACCTTAACATCAAATATTTATGGTTAAATTTAAAAAAAAATATAATTCAATATACAGAAAGAAATGTAATTCTTTCCACTACAATATAAACTTCACACATAACATTTTAAAAAATATTGATAAAAAATAAAATTAAATATGAACCTTAACATCAAATATTTATGGTTAAATTTTTAAAAAATTAAATAATATTTTAATTGAAATTGAGTAATAAATGCATAAATATAAAAAACAACCTAAATTCATCCTAACTTCATATTTAGCAAGATCTTTGATGCTACAATCGGTTTTTAGAGTGAGAACTTTAAACAAAAGTTACACCTTTAAGAATTTGATCCAAATTTAAATTAATAAAGAATAAGCTTTTGATCCAAATTTAAATTAATAAAGAATAAACTTTATAGCTTTGAAATTGGGTGTTGATTTGAACTATATAGAAGCATTTGAAGGTGTCTATTGATCCAAAATGTATAAAGAATAGCTTTGAAAATGCGTGATGAATCAAAGTATATATAGCATAGTTTCGAAAGTGAGTTGGTTTCAAAATATATAAAGAATACTGATAATTAAACCAGTCTCATTACTGATCTTTCTCCGTATTTATATTTTGTCGTCACAACGAAAACCCAATTTCCGTATAATCTCGCCATACTTTTTCTACCGTCTGTTTGTCGCTTCTTCGTTCACTATCTTCAGGGTCATCTGCAACATTCAGACCGAGAACAGGAGAAGCCTCGACAGGCAGATTCGGATTGTTAACAACAGGAGCGCTGAGTCGCAGACTCAGATCGAGATGATTCAGTTTTTGCTGCTTTCCCCTGGTATTAAATTGCGCTTCCTTACATTCGCTATGGATCTTTCTATTAACTGTTCTTTTCTTTCTAGTAATCTTTCCCACATTTTCATGCTGGAAGTTTGAATTACCTGAGCCGAATAAAGACGTTGATCCCACGTTTCCGTATTGTTGGAGCCAGATAAGAGAAGCATTCTTGCAAGTATGGCCCGAACCCACATTAGACACACTTTCAACTGAACTTTTCAACACATGATCATCATTTGCAACTGTGGCAGGCATACTAGTGCGAACATCCCCGGCCTCACCATTCTTCTTATTTTCCTCTAACGCCCTTTCAAGAAACTGTATAACCGGGTGAGCTTCAATGCTTACAGGAGACAACAAGCGGATATCCTCAAAGGTAAGAACGGCCAATTCACCTTTAGATGGACCGTCTTTCCATAAAACCTCGAAAATATAAGACGTCAGTATAAATGACAACTGCACAATCAGTTCAGATGTGTTACTAGCTGAGTGTAGCAATACATTGATCCAAAAAAGTCTTTCCAACATCTATATATCAAAATCTACGGTTATAATCTGAGATCCTGCAAAAGAATTTTGTCTGAGCATAAAATCTTAAACTAAAATAGCATCAGCATTTAATTAGATCCGTCATACCTGTATAATGCACAGAATTACAATATATAAATAAATAAACAGGAAAAAAGTTATGGAACCTCTTTCAGAACCTTATTAATCTTTTTCAGAACTGCATCAAAATACTTGGTATCTTTCTTCTGGTTTGAGCGGTAAGCAGCACAAATGGGTGTTTCGCTTTGCACATCGTCGCACATCCAAGATCTTAATTGACAGGACTTCCATCGAAATCTCACTCTCGTTTCCTCGACTTGGTTGTTGTCTTTCAAATTCACAATGTAAACCTGCGCTGTTCGATGTACATCTTCGTAATGCACATCGAAGTATGAAGCTCCTTCAGGTTGTCCTTCACGCTTTCCATACTTAATGGAAACTGCATACCATGCATCATCTTCTGGAGATTTGAACTCCAGATTTTGAACAAAAGGAGCGTTGGCTCCCAGTTTCAGATCGGGAACAAGAGGATCCTTGTCTGGCAGATGCAGAACGGGGAAATTTAGCTTTTGCTTGTTACTCGCAGTATTAAATTTCGCTTTCTTACATTCGCTATGGATTTTTATATCAACTGTTCTTTCCTTAGTAATATTCTTTTGCACATTTTCATGATGGAAGTTTGAATTACCTGAGAGGGATAAAGACGTTGATCCCTCATTTTCGTATTGCTTGAGCCGGATAAGAGAAGCATTCTTGCAAGTATTGCTCGAACCCACATTACACAGACTTTCAACTGAACTTTTCAAGACATAATCATCATTTGCAACTGTGGCAGTCATACTAGTGCGAACATCCCTGGCCTCAGCTTTCTTCTTATTTTCCTCTAACGCCCTTTCAAGAAACTGTATAACCGGGTGAGCTTCAATGCGTACAGGTGATAACAAGCGGATATCCTCAACGGTAAGAATGGTAATTTGACCTTTAAGCAGACCGTCTATCCATAAAACCTCGACGGCATCGATAACTCTAGCAGAGTATATTGTCTGTGTAACTAACAAATTTATATCGTACACAGTCTGGGCGAACTACAATCAGATCATATGCGTTACTAAAAATATTCATGTAACAATACATTGACCCAAAGAGTCTTTCCATCATATCTATATATGAAATCTACTGTTATAATCTCAGATGCTGCTAAAGCATTTGTTCTACGCATAAAATCTTAAACTGAAACAGCTTTAGCATGTAATTATGATGCACAGAATGAAAAAAAATAAAATAAATAGTACTGGTAAAAAGTTAAGGAACCTTTTTCACAACTGTATCAATCTTTTTCACAACTGCGTCAAAATATTTAGGATCTTTGTTCCTGTTTAAGCGGAAAGCAGCACAAACGGTTGTTCCTCTTTGCACATCGTCGCACATCCATTTTCTTAATTGACAGGACTTGCATCGGAGTCTCGCTCTCGTTTCCTCGACTTGGTTGCTGTCTTTCAAATTCACACTGTAAACCTGCGCTGTTCGATGTACACCTTCGTAATGCACATCAAAGTACGAAGCTCCTTCGTGTTGTCCTTCACGCTTTCCACAATTAATGGATACTGCATACCATGCCTCGTCTTCTGGACATTTATACTCCAGATTTTGAACAAAAGGACCGTTGGCGCGCAGATTCAGATTGGGAACAACAGGAGCCTTGTCTGTCAGATTCAGATCGGGAAGATTTAGGTTTTGCTTCTTTCTAGCAGTATTAAATTGCACTTTCTTACATTCGCTATAGATTTTTGTATCAACTGTTCATTCATTGGTAATATTCTTTTGCACATTTTCATGCTGGAAATTTGAATTACCTGAGCGGGATAAAGACGTTGATCCCTCATTTTCGTATTGTTTGAGCCGGATAAGAAAAGCATTCTTGCAAGTATCGCTCGAGCGCACATTAGGCACATTTTCAACTGAACTTTTCAACACATGATCATTATTCGAAACCCTGGCAGGCATACTAGTGCGAACATCCTCGGCCTCACCATTCTTCTTGTTTTCCTCTAACGCCCTCTCAAGAAACTGTATAACCGGGTGAGCTTCAATGCTTACAGGTGACACCAGGCGGATATCCTGAACGGAAAGAATGGATAATTCACCTTTAGATGGACCGTCATTCCATAAAACCTTGATACGATAAATTGTCTCTTTAAATGACGGATCCGAACCCCTCGCAGTCTTGAACAACTGCAATCAGATCATATGCGTTACCGGCTGATTGTAACACTACCCGAGATAACTAAAAATATTCATGTAACAATACATTGACCCAAAAAGGTCTTTCCATCATCTATATATGAAATCTACGGTTATAATCTCAGATGCTGCTAAAGCATTTGGTCTACGCATAAAATTTTAAGCTAAAATAGCATGAGCATGTAAAGATACCTGTATAATGCACAGAATTGAAAAAAAGAAACAAAAATAAACAGGTAAGAAGTTAAGGAACCTCTTGAACAACTGCATCAAAATACTTAGTATCGTTGTTCTCGTTTGAGCGGTAAGCAGCACAAATGGCTGTTCCGCTTTGCGCATCGTCGCACATCCCATATCTTAACTGATAGGACTTGTATCGAAATCTCGCTTTCGTTTCCTGCACTTGGTTGCTGTCTTTCAAATTCACACGATAAACCTGCCCTGTTCGATTTGCACTTTCGTAATACACATCAAAGTATGAAGCTCCTTCAGGCTGTCCTTCACGTTTTCCACACTTAATGGATACTGCATACCATGACTCGTCTTCTGGAGATTTAAACTCCAGATTTTGAATGGCTTCTTCAGCAGTGGCCATTATTGGGCTCTATGGAATCTTTGATGAGCAGAATGTTCTTTAAGCCGGATGCGTAGATGCCCAGCAAGTAGGGTTAACCGGATGGCACGCGCTCCTAAGTAACCGAAGACCTTACAACTTTCTCAGCCGAAATCCCCTAAATTCTTGTTCAGTTGGAGATTTAAAAAACAAAGCAGCACTATTAACAATTTACCTTTTAGAAATATATGATATTAAACCTAACCTAGCATTATTAACAATTTTCCTTTCATTTATAACCATAAAATTATTAAATGGAGTAATTTTTCCATTATTTGACCAAGTTCATAGTTAATAGGTTCACGAATGTTCTAGATAGAACAAGATAGATAGGCATCTATTCGTTAGTGGTGGGAATGTTTTAGATAGCTATGCATTAATTACTTAGTGGGGACGTTGGGGAATGTTTTAGTGAAACCCAGCGCTATGTATTGTTTATATATATTCATGCTAATATTGAGAAGAGCACGTGAAGCTAGATAATTTGGATTTGTGTGTTTATGTGTTGTCTCTGTTTTGAATTTGAACAGAGTAAAGTTAAAACTCTTCAAAGAAAGTCTTTGTTTTGAATTTGAACAAAGCGTTATTACATATATATAAAGTGAATCCTCCATCTGAGATAGTATTCCTGCCATCATAGGGGTTACTTATTACTAAATAAAAGGGTGAAAAGAAGGAACTCAAGGGCCTTTGTTAGGCTGGAGGGGTCTGTATCTCTGTCGGCGATAAGGGGGGAAGGATCCGGACTACCCCTCTGAATGAACTCCATAGATGTAGCTTCCCGGTCAACCTATTGAGGCAGGCTTCATTGAGCTGGCCTAATGAATCAATCTCAATCTTTGGGATTGAGCATACATCACTCGACCATGAGAAGCGGCCTAACTAATTGATTTCCAGGGTGGCCATTTTAGTTGTTTTGAATTTGAACATCGTATCAGAGTAAGCTTAAAACTCTTCAAAGTAGTTTGGAATTTGCAAGTTTGGTTGGAGAGTCGTTTGACCCAACTTGAATGATTTCAAAAACTATTTTTTAAGTGGTTTTGGATTAAAAAAAATTCAATTAAAAGAATGATTTTTTTTTTAAGTTAAAAAAATATATTGAAACCCGCTAGAGTGAGAAAGTTACAGTTGGTGGAATAGGCTTAGAGACCTCACAGCCTCGTCTTGATAGTAAATCGATGCTACTACATGTCCATAGAGTTATCAATTATTCATGCACTTACAATGACACCAAAAAAGAGAAAGACATATAAAAAGAAATTGTGCTAAGCCTAAGAGCTAGAATGCCTTTGGTGGAACTCAGTAAAATAAACCAACTCGAGATATCAAAAAAACCATTGAAACCTCAGAAAGCTAGAGTCATCCAGAGCTAGGGTATGCCGTTCGTTCTTTTTGTGGGTCTTGCGCTGTGTCTTTCACTGGAATCCCTGTATCCGGAGTGGTGTGTCACAGAGCACCAAGAAGCACTCCTCACGACTCCTTCCTGTTCAACAGCTCCTTGATGTCACGTTGGACTTCCATGAAAGAGATATGGATAAAGTCAAGAGAATTATGTAGATTCAAGAGCCCATCGCACTGAGAACAAGATGGAGAGAGTAGAGGGGGAGGTGGAACATTAGAAAAGAAGGAGGGGAAAAGGAAGAAGTGAGGGTGGTGATCGAGCTAGGGAGTGGAGGCAGGGGACAGGGTGGAGACTCGTGGATGGGTGGTGGCTCTAGGGTGAGCTTTAGTGAAAAGCCAAGGGAATTCCCCAAACTATCAAACCACTCTAATGTACAAGCAGAAGGAGAGGACAGAGGAAATGGTATGAATAGCGTCGGGTTTCACTAAAACATTCCCCCAAATTCCCCACTAACTAATTAATGCATAACTATAGCATACCAATGGCAATCCATAACTTCTCCACTAACTATACCATACCAATACCATACCAATACCAATACCATACTATACCATGCCATACTAATATCAATACCAATCCGATACCATACCAATACCATACCAATGCATACCAATACCAATAACATTGCATGGAAATGATATGCATTGGCAATGATATGCATACCAATACCATACCACTACCAACAACATACCATGCTAATACCAATACGATTGCATACCAATACCAATACCTTTGCATATCATTGCATGATAAAGGTATGCATTGGAAATGATGTGCATACCAATACCATACCAATATCGATATCATACTATACCATACCAATACCATAACATACTAGTATCAATACTATGCTATACCATACCAATACCAATACCATAACATGCCATACCAATACCAACCCCATACCATACCATTGCATGCCAATACCATTACCATTGCATGCCATTGCATGGACATGGTATGCATTGGCAATGATATGCATACCAATACCATACCAACACCATACCGATACCAAAACCATACGAATACTATACCATACCAATACCAATACCATTGCAATACCAATACCATACAAATATTATACCAATACCAATACCAATACCAATACAATACCAAAACCAAAACCAATACCAATATGCATTACCAATACCCTTATGACTTGCCAATACCAATACCAATGCCAATACACCGAATACCATTGCATACCAATACCAATACCATACCATACCATACTAATACCAATACCAATACCATACTAATACTAATACTATACCATACTAATACAATACCATACCACACCATACCAATAACATACCAATACCATACCATTGAATACCAATACCAATACCAATACCACTACCATACCTATACCATATCATTGAGTACCAATACCATTACCATTTCATACCATTGCAATATCATATGGAAATATCATTGCATACAATTTCATACCACATGGCAATACCATTTCATACCATGTTCTAGATAGCATACCAATGGAAATCCATAACTTCCCCATTAGTTAGTGGGGAATTTATTAATGCATATCATTGGCAATGATTTGCATACCAATACCATACCAATACCAATATGCATTTCCAATACCCATATGCCTTGCCAATACCAATACCATTGCTAATACCATTGCATACCAATACAACCAAAACAATTACATACCAATACCAATACCATTGCATACCAATACCATTCATGTACCATACCATACCATACCAATACCATACTAATACAATACTATACCATACCATACCAATAACATACCAATACCAATACCAATACCATACCATTGAATACCAATAAGAATACCAATACCACTACCATATCGATACCATACCATTGTGTACCAATACGAATACCAATGCATACGATTGCACGCCAATGGTATGCATTGGCAATGATATGCATACCAATACCATACCAATACCAATACCAGTAACCATACCAAAACCAATACCAATATGCATTGCCAATACCCGTATGCCTTGCCAATACCAATACCAATACTATTGCATACCAATACCAATATCATACCATACCAATACCGTACTAGTACAATATCATACCATACCATACCATACTAGGAACATGCCAATACCAATACCATACCATTGCATACCAATGACAATGCCAATACCATACCAATACCATACCATTGCATACCAATACCAATACCATTGCATACCATTGCATGGAAATGGTATGCATTGTTAATGATATGCATACCAATACCATACCAATACCAATACCAATATGCATTTCCAGTACCCTTATGCCTTGCCAATACCAATACCAATACCATTGCATATGAATAAAAATACCAATACAATTGTCAATATCATACCATACCATACCAATACCAATACCATTTCCATTACCATACCATACCATATCAATACCATTTCCAATACCAATACGAGTACCATACCAATACCATACGATTGCATACCAATACCATGGCATACCAATATCATTGCATACCAATACCAATATTGCATACCACTGCATTGACAATGATATGCATACCAATACCATTACGAGTACCATACCATACCATACCAATAGCATTGCCAATACCAATACCAATACCATACCATTGCATACCAGTATCGTTGTGTACCAATATCAATACCATTGCATACCACAATGGTATGCATTAGCAACGATATGCATACCAATACCATACCAATACCAATACCAATACAATACCATACCATACTAATACTAATACCAATACCATAGCCAAAAACACCAGACAAAGTGATCTTGAAAATCGATCTCATCTTCATAAATTGCACTATGCCTCATTGACCAAAACCCTAGTGCTGGAGATACTCCAACAAATGGTTTTTCATTTGACTGTTCATGATAGCATAGGGGCCCCACTAGCTGAAAATTGGTGCTCTTAATCCAATGCAACTAACGGTTTTTTCATTTGAGTTTCACTTTGAGTTTTATCGTGAGTTTCAACTCACCTCCTCTAGCCACTCAGAGACATGTGGTCAATTTAGTCCAGGGGCATAAAATCCAAACTGAGTAGCATAAGAAACTTTCGTAAGCTCCTGCAAGTCTGTTTGTCTAAGGCCCACATGACTACACCAGAAAAAAAGACCCAACACACTGTTCTTGAAAATCGATCTCCTCTTCAAAAATTCCACTATGCCTCATTGACCAAAACCCTAGTGTTGTATATACTCCAACAAATGGTTTTCTGGTCAAAGGAATGATACTGTAAGAGACCTAATAGCTGAAACGCAATGCTACAGATCTAATGCAACTGACGGTTTGTGCATTCGAGTCCCGATTTGAGTTTTATCGATAGTTGCAACTCACCTCCTTAATTCATTCAAGGACATGTGGCCAATTTGGTCCAGGGGCATAAAATCCAAATTGAGAAACATAATGGAGTTACGCAAGCTCTTGCAAGTTTGTTTGACCAATGCCCATGCGACTACACTAGAAAAAAATGCTCAACAAAGTGTTCCTGAAAATGGAACTCATCTTCTGAAATTGCACTATGCCTCATTGACTAAAACCCTAATGTCAGAGATATTGAAACAAATAGTTTTTCGGTTGACAAAATGATAGTGTAGGGGCCCCACTAGATGAAACCCAATGCTATTAATCTAATGCAACTGACGATTCATGCATATGATTCCCGGTTTGAGTTTTATCGAGAGTTACAACTTGCCTCCTCAAGCCATTTAGGGACATGTGGTCAATTTCGCCCGAGGGCATAAAATCCAAATCGAGTAGCATAACGAACTTCCAAAACCTCCTATAAGTTTTTTTGGCAAAGGCCCATGTGACTACACTATCCAAAAAGACTCAACATAGTGTTCTTGAAAATTGACCTCCTCTTCAGAAATTGCACTATGCCTCATTGACCAAAACCCTAGTGTTGGAGATACTCCAACAAATTATTTTCCGGTAGACTGAATGATAGAGTATGATCCCCAATAGTTGAAATGAGGTGCTCCAGATCTAATGCAACTGACGGTTCATGAATTCGAGTCTCGGTTTGAGTTTTATCGATACTTGCAACTTGACTCCTCAATCCATTCAAGGACATGTGGCCAATTTGGTATGGGGGCATAAAATCCAATCTGAGCAACATAACAGAGTTCTGTAAGCTCCTAGATTTTCTCCTAGTTGTCCCTTAGTTCCCCAAATTCTCTTTTATTGCGTCTCCCAACTAATTTACAGTTGGAGTTTTGTTAGGGCTCTTCTTTGAGTTAGGATTTAATGTTTGATTGACTTAGGATACTTAATCTATGTTGACAAACCATTCTCTCATGAATTAATTTCTTTTTATTTAAAATTATTTTTTATTAATTTCATCCACACATTGTGCACAAGCCTTAATTTTTATTCTTATTCTCCATTTACTAGTGTTATTTAGTATAAATTCCCTTAACTTGTTTTATAACTTTATTTAGTCCAAACATATAGACTTAGACTTTTGCTTATGTTTTATGGTATATAACTTACTAATAATTTGTATTCTCTTCCCTAACAAAGTTGAAGTATTCATTTGATTTTCGAAGGTCCTCTAGATTTTTTTTGACTCATAATTTATTCATGCAACGTGCCCTTCAATATGCACCTCAATGCTCCAAGGGTGCCACTCACCATTGACTTAGTTTGGAAGTTGTTTGATGCTTGGATTCGATACATCACTTTTCAACCTTGTGTGAGGCTAAGGGCTTACTGAGATATAAAGAATCTTCCTTATTGCGCGTCTCTCAAAAATCCTTGTGAGAAACTGTCTCAGTCTACCCTCATGACATCGTGAAACTTTTAGGAACAAGGTAGTCATTAACCTTCATTTCAGGTCATGATAGGAGTTCTAGTAGGTTGTGACATGGATGCTGCTACACCTCTCCCTCATCCATTTGATATATGTCTATGACCCCCCTACTCCATATGTGAGTCGGATTAGCAAGCGTCACCCTTCCTACATCCACTGGTAAAGATAATATTAATAAATCATATACTTGAAACCCATAACTGAATCATCATCATAACACATGTTCAAATAAAACAAGTGCTCATAAACAAAGTCAATAGTCCACTCCATGACTCAATATGAAGTCCAAGGAAGTATGTTGATGCCATCAACATCCTCATCATCTCACGTTTCCTGCACACTCAGGAAACCTCATCATAATACATGTCAATGTTATAAATCACTATTAATAACATAATCAAATTTCAATGCTTACAACATAACATAAACTCATAAACCAAAATGGATAATCATAATGTATCATGTTTTAATTGGATCACTTGCTCGCAAGTGTCCTGAACGATTAAGTCAGTGGTATGAAATGTGATCAGTGGAACTGGATTTTATAAGATGATGTTGTATATGAATATATTATTACAATGATGAGGGTTCCATATATTTAGAATATATGGTGACCAACCATAAAAGGATGCGTCCCTCGGATAATAAATAACTATATATATATATATATATATATATATATATATATATATATATATATATATATATATGGAAGAATATCTTCCCAATGTTGTTCAAACATCAACAATTAGGTGGGATAAAAACTCATGATTGGCATACATTCGTTAATGTAATTATTTTGGTGTATATATTTGTATATTGGTAAAACATCTTGTTAGTGTTTTTTTTCTACTAATTTGGGAATAAGTAATGATTTAAATTTTTTATTCCAATATGTTCTACCTCTATCTCTCGTGGACAACTTTGAAAACAATGTCAAACAAGTTATATACGATCTTGGAAAATAAATGAGGTAAGTGGCGATTTATATGCAAAGTGTAATTTTTTCAATTCGTTGTACAACTTATATTTCACTTCATGTGTTTTACTTGTAATGTAGTACTATATACTTTTTTGGTGAAACATGTCAATTGCTTGCATCATTTTTAGATGGTTTTCATCTAAATAAATCTATAAAGAAGATATAAAGTATTGGAGGAGACAAATTCCTCGTCTTATGTGTGAAATGAAAAAGTATCTACCTCTGACATTTTTCAATACACAAGAACACTACCCCATATAGAAAGTTGAAGAGATTGAAAAGTGTGGACCTATACACACAAGGTCAATGTGGATGGTTGACAGACACTTGAAATCATTGAATGCTTCACAAAGAACACGTCATGATGGTTCTATGCTAGAGGGCTATATGGTATATCAAACCATGGTTTATATTACAAAATATTTTCCTAAACTAAGCCCCCTAATTTCTACTTCAACATTTAGGTTCTCGCTAGCTTGAAATTGGCTTGAAATAATGGCACTAGTGTTTAATATCAATATGCTACAAATATTTCAATGGCCACTTTCCTTCTACAATTTTTTCAAAAGAGGGAAACAAAACATTGTATTTCAACAATACATATCCAAGAAATACTAGTATAATGAAATATATCCATATATGCAACACAATACACAATTTAGTTTCAATAACAATCTAGCATAATGGAATTCTAATAAAAATCTTGTAACATCCCTCCGTTTACAACACAAAGGTAAGAGAATATAACAAAGTATCCCTTTTCATATATATATATATATATATATATATATATATATATATATTCTTTGTTTTTTTTTAATTGAAATACATAAGTTATGACATCATGAGTTACAACAATTATACAAGGAAATAGAAATTATTTTCAACGAAAACAAATATAGGTGTTTGATCTATTCATGTTCAACATTGCTATAAATTATGTGAACCACAATATATCACTATGCAACATTAAAACAAGTGGAAAAGATATAATTATATAAGGAAATTGTAACATCCCCTTTGTTATGACTAGGAAAAGAGAAGCACAATAGGTAATTTTTTTTTTTTTTTTAAATCATTAGGAAATTAACGTCAACACATAATTCATAGCAGTGCATAATCTATGGCATCATAATTAAAATAATTACAAGTGACTAATTATTGTAAACAATAACAACGCAACCAACGCATCAACATAAATTATAGTGACACTTGACCAATGCATAAACATAAATAGCGATGAAGCTGAGCACATCACAATCAACTTGAATAAAATATAAGCAATGATCAACCATATACTGAATATTAAAATGACTACCTGCCCAACCTACCGTGCAAGGTGAGGACCTCCAGGACACATAAGCAACTCTCAAGCCCAGGATTTCTCTGATTGATTTTGACGACTTAAGGTCTCAAGGATGGTGACTATTTTGAGGAACAAGGAGGTGTCTAAATCACACTAACACGATCAAGTCAAAAACCACCTAGCTCAATCAATCAATATCATTATTGCTCATGGTGCAAGGTAATTTAAATACTCAATCATTGATACAATGATATTATTCATGTCGCAAGGGAAGTCTAAATACTCGATCAACCATACATCACTATTATTAGTGGCGCATGAGAAATAAACTTATTTTAATGGCACAAGAGATTATAAATTCTTAATCCATCATATGTCAATCATTATTCTAAAAGAGAAAGAGTAATCACCTCATTTTTAAATGGTGCAAGAGATTATAAGGGCTTAATCAACCATATGTAAATCATTATTGTAAAAGCGCAAGAGTAATCAACTCATTTTTAAACGGTGCAAGAGATTATAAAGGATAAATCAATCATATGACAACATAAGTTAGGGTGCAAGTGTAATCAACTTTATTTTATTTTCGTGGTGCAAAAGAAAAAATCTATTTTATTTCAAGGTTCATGATTAGTAAAATTACTGAATTAAATAATAAATCAACATGTTTTCAAGGTGCATGCATGATCCCCCAGATGGGGTGACACGCGGCAGAGTGGACATGCCACCCGGACTCGCACTTAGCACTAAATTTATAGCTGATGGCCGCCACCCTCCTCTATGCATTAACGTTGATGGATGGCCATAGCAGAGGGCAGGTGATGGAGGTACTCCTCCCTCACGTGACAATTAACCCATCACTCGCACATGAATTCATTGCTGATATGGATGGACGGAGGATCCGACAGTTTGATTATGGTTTTTATGTTGAGTCTGAGCTGCGGAGGAAGGCTCCTGGTGTGGAAGCGACAACGTTACTTACCAGGGCTGGTGGCTTCTATTTACATTCTGGAAAGTTTGGTCAAGGCTGGTGGATTCTCGGCAGGTCTCAACAGGGCTGGCTTGCCTGCACTTAGCATTCACAGCCGCTCTCGATTATTCACCCATTATTCACTTGCCTGGCAGGCTTCTTTCCTAACTCGTCTCTACGTTTGATTGGCATCTGCTCAGTTATAATGGTCAGGAGGCGAGGAAAACCTCGACGGGGTTCTGCCTGGGAGACACACAAAGCGCAGCGACGCCGGGAGGAGGAGCTTGAACGAGCCTTGGCTCTGGCCTCTTCCATGCTTAGGAAGAAGGCTCGGGTTGAGAGGAGGGCGATGCTTAACACCATCATTGAACAATACGCTGGCTGCAGTAGGATTAAGAAGGAGACCGAGCATGCGGATTTGTTTTCAGGCTGTGTGGTCGAGGAGGACCTGTCAATTGGGGACTTGTTGTGTGACGAGAAGCCAAAATCCATGGAGACTCTCAACAGGTGGGATGACAAGCGCACTCCGACTATGGACGATGACCTTCCTAGTTGCGTGGTGGAAGAAATTCCATGGTTGGATGTCCTGCAAGCCACTGAAGCCGAGAAGATGGAGTAGGCAGAGAAGGTAACGGTTCTGAGGAAGCTTGTGGTTGGCACGGACGATGTGGCGGATCGGAAGTCAGCTCCTCCTAGTGGCCTGGGTGGCGAAAAGCATGGTCCTCTCTTCAGCGATGAACACCTCGCCTTGGTGTTCGAGCTCCGCAACCACATTGCGGACTTGGAACACAGGGCTCTTATCATGGGACAACATATTGATTTGCTCCTCGACACGCTCTCCGGGACCCCAGCTCAGCGCAAGTGTCCCCTGTGCATGCAGACATTCGCTATCTCGGTGGGAACTGGTGGGAGCGACACGTCATCGGATGATTAGGCTCCTTGTTTTCCAGGTTTTTTAGTCTTTCTGAACAATTGCTATAGGTTTCTTTGGACTGCTGGCATCTGTTCTGGTTTCCCACGGGCAGGACAAATGTCTCTTTGCTTAAATATTTTACTGTATAGCTGCTAGATGTTTCCCAATAATGCTGGTTTCCGATTACCGGCAGCATTTTTTTGGTGACTATAGCCATGAGGCGGTTTTTGTGTCAAAGTTTTGAGTTAATATATTATAGCAGGTACTACACCTTTTTTATTTAAAAAAAAAAGGTGCATGCATGATCTAATTACTGAATTAAACATAAATCAACATTCCTTCCAGGGCACGTGACTAATCAAATTCTGAATTAATAATGAATCAACCTTATTTATTCATGGCGCAGGAAGATATTCCAAGACACTTAACTTTTTCAAGTAGCTAAGAGTGTGATTGAAAAAGAGAACAAAACATAGGATAATAATATAATATCTTAAGCAATATTATTCTCAAGTAGTGTGGCCATACATCTCCTTTTGTCAAGGATGAAATTGTTTCAACTGGGTGGTAGAAGAGTTTCCCAAAGTGTTGGTATAATGTTTCCTGTACTAGGTAAACAATATAAGGAGACCATGTGAAGTGTAAATAGGGTAAAAATAGGGTACAAAAGTGGACACATACAAACATAAAACCTCAACATTTTCCTTGGAAATTTTTATCGTTATCTTCTTATAAAACACCAACATTGTCCTAGTGTCCTTAGTCCTTTCTTTTTGGGGCGCAAAAACTCTAGAAGTAAGCTTGAGATTTTTCCTATTATGTTTCACACAACCCAACATATTATGCCAATTTCCTTGCTAGAGGATATATAAAAACTTTATCTTCACCTATGGAACATTCATTAGTTTTATGTGCCCCTATCCCAAGGCAAGGACAAATTATTCATCTCAATTCCTATGCTGAACTTCGAAAACACAAAAATATGTAATGCTAAAGACCTGAAGTGAAGTAATGTTATTGGTTCCTATATCCTTAGTTCTATCATATAACATTAGATATTAGAAATAACACATATTAGAGTAATGAAGTTAGACCTAGTGATCACAAGACCCAGAGGTTGATGAGTGGAATCATAGGGTAGATGCACCAAAGGAATGGAAATATTTCTTAAAAAGATGCAAGGTTTATTATGAGTAAAGGCACAGGATAGATGCACCCGCGCATGGAAATATTCTTCATAAAAAAATAGGGTAATTTCTAAGTAAACGTGCATGATAGATGTACCCACGCATGGAAATATTCTTGATAAAAATGCAAGGTAATTTCTGAGTAAAGGCGTAGGATAGGTGATCCCATGCATGACAATATTCTTGATAAAAACATAGGGGAATTTCTAATTGAAGGCATTGGATAGATGCACAATGTTGGGAGAATTGTTTTTTCTACAAACACAGAGGAAATCAACAGAAAAAGGAGGGCGAATTCACATCTCTGGGACAATTATTTATGAAATTGTTAAGTAATAAATCACATAGGATACACATTTTATAAAATCATTGAGGGAATAAATCTAAGAGGACATGCATTGTTATAACTTTGTTGAGGGAATAAATCTCAGAGGATACACAGTTTATAAAATCGTTGAGGGAATAAATCTCAGAGGATACGCTTTTTATAATATTACTAAGGGAATAAATCATAGATTTGTACCATAGAAGAATTGCTTGGATATTCCCATCGTTAGGAAAGTTTATACATCAAAACACGGATGGTTTGTACAATAGAAGAATCGCTTCACTATTCCAATCACTGGGAAAGTTTACACATAAAAAACACTTAGAGCTTGTACAATAGAAGAATCGTTGTAGGAAGTCTGTGTAGGTAAATACTGAATCTAATGTTTAACAACAAAATAATGTTTCCATTTGGTAGATTTTTCAGGACAATTCACTGAGCATGAAGAAATTTAACTCAAACATTTACGATATATAATGTTGAGATATACAATTATCATTTAAAGAAGTGTTACTAAAATCTGAAGGAAATTATTTAGGTCATGCAATCGGCGCAGCATGGAGATGTCCCACGGTTTGAGAACAATCATCCAATTTCATATCACATAATGTTTTTTTCCAGAAATCTAGAGTTATAAAGAAAATTATTGAAATCCAATTTATAACTTAACTATTACAATTACAAGCTCAATAAAAATACCATAACCGACAACAAAAAATTCTAAGATTGAAGTCCTTCTACAATGACACTCCTTCCGATATCTTGCTTGCTAACCATTGAGACTTCACCAGTACCACACAACCAACGCTAGGGGTACTCTTCTTCCCCCTTATCCCCCTGAGCCATAAATTGTCCACACACACACACAACCATAAATCCTCTAGCTCCCAGCTTGCCTCGCAAGATAGAGCCACCACTCTCTCCCAAGCTAGGTATCCTAACTCTCACAAGTAAAACCAGTCAAATTTTTTGCAACATAACATTACTCATAAGTACTCATGATGATCCATCTCTCAACTCAGCCATTTGTTTAATAGAATTTTCCCACAATTGCACAATTAATTTTCTTTTTAATTCAAATAATTTATAATTATATCCCCCATACACTTGCCACCATTTCCCCCAATTTGTACAATTAAAACCACAATTTATTTTAATAAAAATAAATTTCTCTCAACCATCCTAAAAGTTCTCCTTAAATCACTCCTGGTTGTCTCTTTATTACCTTTACTTCCAATTAATGATTGACACCTTTCTAAAAATGAGTTGAGTTAAAACAATAATCTTCTCCTAGTTAGACTAGTGTTAACTAGACTCTAGATTCATTTCTATGCATACCCATTCCCTTAGCTTTATTCCATTCTTACCTTAAATTCCAATTTGGTAATTACTTGCACAAATGTGTATTAAATCAATCTTTAGATTTATTTTGTTTACCTTGAATTCTTAAATTGATTACTTCATCCCCTCATATTTAATTTATAAATTTAGTTTTTAGTCATCTTACTAACTTAGAATTAGGTTTAATTAAATTTTTAATTATGAAGGCATAGACTCATATAGGGATTATGATTAATAAATTCATTCTTTAATTAATTCATTAATAATTTCATTCTTTAATTAATTGGGAAATTCTCAATATTTTACAAGGTTTAACATTTGTTCAAAGTTTTATAGGCCACCTAGATTCATTGACTCAAATTTTAATTCCGTGATGTACCCTTCAAGATGCACTTCGTGCTCCAAGGGAACCACTTGTCTTTGATTCAATTTTTAATTATGAGACATGCCCTTCAAGACACACTCCATGCTCCAAGGGTGTCACTCTCCTTTGACTAGTTTTGGTAGTTTTCCAGCCCCTGGAGTCAACACTCCATTCAGGCGACCTTGTGAGAGACTAAGGGATTCTAAGGAATAGATACCCTTCCTTATTTGATGACCCTTGGAAATATTCATGAGCGACTCTCTTAGTTTTGCCTCACAACATCATGGATCTCTCGAACTAGGTAATCGTTAACCTACAATTCAATCCATGATGGGAGTGCTAGTAGGTTGTGTCAGGGATGATGCCACACCTCTCCCTCAATATTTGGTTTATGTGCATGGCCCCTTTACAACTTATGTGATTTATATTAGCAAGCATTCATTAGCTTGCATCCATTAACGAAACATTGTCAATGATTCATAAACAACATCATATTATAACTGATCATATGTCACATATGCATAAATGAAATACTTAAACCAATACAATCCACTCCCTGACTCAATTCGAAGTCCAAGGGGTCCATTGATGCCATCGATATCCTCAGTCTATCAAGTGTCCTACACACTCAAGGGAAACTCGTCAATAGTATTTGTCAATACATAGATATCAAAACAACATAAATCATAATCCATCAACATTATCATAAGAATCCATAAGAGAAACAAACAACCGTATACTAAAACTGAATCACTTGCACACAAGTGTCCTAAAAGATTAAGTCAATAACATGTTCTCGTAAGAGAGGGATGTTATAGAAATTTAATAACATTAGGTCATAACAAGATAGCAAAATAATCAATGTCTACCCGCCCACCATCTTACACTGCAAGGTTAGGATCTTCAAGACAAATAATCAACACTCGTAGGCCAGGATTCAACCGATCGATCTTGACTATTTAAGGTCTCAGGACTGACAATTGTTATGAGGAACATGAATATATCTATACCCATAACCATCCCTAGTCACATTTCCAAAGCTAAATCGACAATGAATTATCTAAAGAATAATCCATCTATAAAGAATTAACAAATTTATAACTCCAAGAACTATTAAATGTCTATCACTACTCCTAAAAATTTCTCACTAATGGCATAACCAAAAATTCATGCAAGAATTATCTCATTCATAAAATGATGAGTAAGAACTCTAAATTTCAAAGGACAATTAAAGGAATTAAACACACAATCAATGTGGCCTCAATTATCACATAAATGCCAAGTTAGGTTTCATTAGATTATGAACTATCTAGTAAGCAAAAGAACATAAAAACTGATCTACCTTTGACTTATAAATGGAAGTGCTAATAATGCACTAATTATATATAAATAATTAAGGTTTTCGCAAAGAAAACTTCTTATTTTAAGAATAACGATCAAACAACACTAAGATTAACATCCTTACCTACAATCTTATGACTTCAATTTAAACACTTATTCACATGCTTCAATTCTACGCAATTTAAGATCCAACTTTTCAATTACTAATCTTAAGGAATACACAACGTATATGAGAAATTAATAAAATCATTTGAATTCCCTTTGTGTATGTACATAATACATTTGCAAATTTTAGAAGTAATATGTAAGTATTACATTTCGCAAATTTACAACTATATGAAAAACACTTATTAAAAACCATTACTATCTAATTACTATTTATATAAGGAATACCCATATCTTCAATGTATGTAATTAATTAATAAACTATTTTGTTAATTTACCCCTCTAAAAGTCCATTACCACTATGACTCTCTTTTTATAACTTGTATGAATGATCCTTGATTTTACATAATTATTTATTACATATCGAAAGTTATCCACCTTTAATAACATAATAAATAAATATTATTAATTACTACATTATGATCAATTTTATTAACCATACTAATAATGTAATATTAGTGTTGGCTTACTTTTTACAGGTTCGAAGTACCAAATTCGGTAATAATTTAATTAGGGTACAACATGTAAATCGGGTTTGTTCTCGTGTATACAATATGACATAAGTGATTCGTTTTATTTGGGTTAAGAGGAGTGGTCATAATTAATCATCGGAGAATGGAACTGGTCATTAAGTCGACCCAATAGAATTCATGATTTTCAATCCCTTCCATCGTAACACTTATTATGATTCCGCTTATAATTTTCGACCAACAAAATTTACTTGATGACTTAATAATTCAGGGATATTAATTCTTAAATTATAGGTGTGAAACTGCACCACTTCATCTTAATCCTATTCAACACTTGTCTTTCACTAAATATGCTTGTTTACTTCTAGAGCAACTTTAGCAACATGAACTTATCTATTACTATATGAATTTAATAGAATTCTTTAGAATGGTTGAATTTTACGGTCATCCATATTCGAGTAAAAATGAAAAAGAGAAACACTTTTGTCTATAAATATTAAAAATATATGGATTTATAGAACGAACAGACCATACTATGGAACACATGTGCATGATTTTTACGAGTTGTATTAAATCATGTTTGGTATAGGAAGATAAACTACTTAAAAGTTTCAATGCTTATATATATATATAATACGTCAAAATTAACAAACATTGAAATTTTGCAAAATATTTTATAACGTTGATTAATCACAAGAGTATTGTACGCGATTGGGTAATTGAAATCAACTTATGAACAATATTCAAATTGGATTTGTACAAGAAAATTTTATTTAATATACAAGTGGTAAATATTGTGACCATATGAAATTGATATTGAGGATGTTCTTCCACTTGAAAGTTTGCGCTCGTCCCTTGCTTGTTAATAGAACAGCTTTATTGGTAACTCTTAGTCAATTCTAGGGGTACTCTTCTTCCCTCTTATCCCCCCGAGCTATAAAGGACCCACACAGAAGAAATCAACAAACAATATCTCCAAGAATTTCCTCCCAAGGTAGAGCTTCCACTCTTTCTACAAGCTTGGTATCCCAAATGTCACAAGTAAATCACAGCCAAAATCATTTTGGCAACATAACCTTACCGAGAAAAAGTGATCTCTTTTTCCTTCTACACCATTTGTTTTATAGAAATTTCCTCACTGAAACATGTCCTCATGCAAAAATAATTAACTTTTTAGATTAAATTAATTATGATTATTCACCCACACACTTGTCACACTCTCCCCAAGTTGCACAAGTAATTACCAATTTTATTTTATTTGAACAGACATTTTCCCTCGCATTCCCCAATGTGTTCCTATTTTCTCTCTTAGTTGTCCCTTTGTTCCCCAAATTATCATTTAATGTGTATCCTAACAACATCTTTGTTAGAGTATGATTATGATTCTTCTTCTAGTTATACTAGTGGTAGCTTGACTCTAGATACCATTCTATGTGTACACCTATTCTCTCATATTATTATTTCTTCCATTTTAAAAATCCAATTTATTAATTTCATGCACACATATGCATTTTATCCAAACTTTAGATTTTACTCATTTTTTCCTAGAATTTGATTTATCTCAATTCTTTTAATTTATTTAATATTTTTAATTAGTCCCTTAATTAAACTTAGACTTAGGGTTAGACTTTTTTTATGCTTGTAATTAATAATTTATTGTTCAATTAATTATTTTATTCTAACAAGGTCTAATCACTTCAATGTTTTCTAGGCCACCTACATTTGTTGACTAAAGTTTTTAATTACATGACGTTCCCTTCAAGACACAAATCCATGCTCCAAGGGTGCCACTCGCTTTAGACTTGTTTTGGAATTTTTTTCGACCCTTTGGATTCAACTCTCCATTTGTTCGACTTTGTGAGAGACTATGGCATTCTAAGGAATAAGGATTTTTCCTTATTGTGTGGCCCTTAGAAATATTCGTGATTGATTGTCTCAGTCTTCTCTCATGACATTGTTGGCCACTCAAACTAGGTACTCGTAAACCTACAGTTCTGACCATAGTAGAAGTGCTAGTAGGCTATGACAAAGATGTTTCCACACCTCTCCCTCAATGTTTGGCTTATTTTCATGGCCCCTTTACTCCTTATCTAAGTCGGATTAGTAAGCATCGTCAAGACTTCATCCATTGACAAAAATAGTGTCAATAATCTATATACATAAATCATATCGAAACCAATCATCTGTCATATGTGCAAAAAATTAAATACTCAAACAAATACAATCCACTCCCTCACTCGATCTGGAGTCCAAGGAAGTCCATTTATGCCATCAACTTCTTGATCCTCGTCCGATTGGATCCTCCATGGATGATTGGATCCTCCATGAGAGAACCATCATCCGACACCTACAAATAACTCATGTCAATAACATGTGACAGATCACTAATATAATGTCATAAAAATGATACATGAAATACATTGTGCATATGCCTCAGAGAATTAGGAAAGTCTATTCGATAAGCCAAGAGTCCCTTATTTTCCAAAACCTTGAGAGCTCCCACAAACCTAGGAGATAGTTTATCACCCTTTCCAAACATGATAGAACCCTTATGCGGTTTTACCCACACGAAAACTTTGTCACCAATTTCATAACTCTTATGTCGATCATGCGATTCTTTAATCCCCTTTCTTATCAATTGCATATGTTCTTCCATTTCTTGAATCACTTTCGGTCCCACCAGGACCCTATCCTCAATTCTATCCCAACTCAACAACGTCTGACATAGTCACCCATAAAGAAACTCAAATGGTGCCATGCTAATCATACTCTGGTAATTGTTATTGTATGCAAACTCTACCAATGAAAATATGTCCTCCCAATATTTTTATTGTTCTGTTACATACAAACACAACATATCCTCCAAAATCTAGTTCTTTCTCTCTGTTTTTTCGTCTGTCTTAGGGTGATATGTTGTACTGAAATTCAACTGCATTCCCAAGGCCTCTTGGAAACTAGTCAAAAATCATCATGTAAACATTGATCCTCGATCGGATATGATCCTTCTTCGTACACCATGTAATCTCACAATCTCGCTAACAAATACTCTATTCGTGTCTCACACCTGATATGTCGTAAGTATTGGAATAAAGTGTGCACTCTTTGTCAGAGTGTCAACTACAGTGAAAATTGAATCATGCCTCCTTATCATCAGTGGAAATTCAACAATAAATTCCATCGAAATGACCTCCCATTTCGATTCTGAAATAGAGTGTGGCTATAGTAGTCTTGTTGGATGTCTATGTTCATCCTTCAATTGTTGACATTCTATACATCTTGCCACGTAACTAGCTATGTCTTCTTTCATTCCCTTCTAGAAGAATAAAGGTTGAAGCTTTGCCTTCATCTTCGTTACACCCAGATGAGCCATGTACATAGCTTGATGTGCTTTACTCAAGATCAAACTTCTTAATTCGTTTTTAGGTGGTATGTAAATTTTGCCGTTAAATATGAACAATTATTTCATTGTCTAATGAATAAGCTTCATACTTTGACACCATCATGGCATCTTGTCCAATACTATTCTTAACGCCATTGTACCAATCATCGACCATAAGTAAGGCTAGAATATTTTCTCTAAGATTCATGTTAAGAGGTATTATCGAGAATATGTGTCGTCTCCGACTCAACATATATGACACTTTGTTCACCATTCCTTTAATGTAAGAAATATCAAAGTGGTAATCGCTAAGTAATTTTGACCAACATCTTTGTTGCGCATTCAATTCACTCTGACTAAATATATGCTGCAATCCACGGTGATCTATTTTTAATTCGAATTTTCATCCAATCAGACAATGTCTCCACACTCTCAAGGAATATAGAATTTCTAATAACTCTAGGTCGTGCGTTGTGTAGCTCTCCTCATGCTTTCTCAACTTCCTTGAAATATAAGTGATCACTTGACCATCTTGCATCAATAATCCACCTAAGCCTTCTTTTGGTGCATCTATGCATACCAGTAATTCCTTGTCCATATCAAGGACTTTCAGTATTGGTGTTATCATCAACAACTCTTTAATCTTTTGAAATGCTTCTGCACATTTCTTTGTCAAAAAAAAAATCTTTCTTTTCTTTTATAATTCTGTGATCGGATTTTCTATCTTTGAAAAACCTTTGACAAATTGTCAATAATATCCTTCTAAATCCATAAAGACAAGTACTTCTTGTATGTTTATCGGTGTTGGCCATTCCATAATGGCCTCTACTTTCCCTGGATCCACAACAATACCTTCACCATATATGATATGTCCCAAGTAATGAATCTTTGATTGGTAAAAATAACATTTCAATAACTTCCCATACAATTTGCTTTCTCGTAGAGACTGTAGGAACATTCTTAAGTGTTCTCCATGCTTTTATTTCATCCGAGAATAAATCTATATTTCATAAATAAATACTTGAACAAACTTTTCCAAGTATTCACGGAACACCACATTCATCAAACTCATGAATACCCCCGGGGCATTTGTCAATCTGAACGGTAAAAATGTAAACTCATAGTGTCTGAATCTCATCTTAAAAGAGGTCTTAGAAATATATTATTACTTAATCTGTAATTGATGATATATCAATCTCAAATCAATCTTCAAAAACACCATCGGTCCCTTCATATGGTAAAACAAGTCATCTATTCTTGGCAATGGATATTGGTTCTTGATCGTCACTTTATTCAATTGACGATAGTCAATACAAAGTCTCCACGATCCATCCTTATTTCTCACGAAAATAATTGACACACCCCACGACGATACGCTTGGGATCTGAAATCCTATGCCAGGAATCCAACAGAGACGACAGTTCCTCAATCTGAGTCTCAGTTTTTGTGATATGTCGAGTTGCAAGTTGCATCCCAAACCATTTTGGAGACTCTTGGCCAATTCCTTTTGAGGGCATAAAAACCTAACAGAGCAACATTTTTGAGTTTTGTGAGATGTTGAAAGCTAGTTTAGGCATGAAATAGGTGACCACACTATCAATATGATCACAAGGGATGGTTTCATAAATTGGACCCCTTAATCCAAATGTTGCATTGCTTCAAACTGAGCCAAACACTATTTCGTGAAATCAATGAGTAAAGCAACTTTCGAGGCATAGAACCCGAGAGTGAGGGGTGATCTAGCTATAATCCTATCCTGGGAATCCAACGAAGATGACAACTCCTCAATCCAAGTCTCAGTTTTCATTATATACCGAGTTGCAAGTCGCATCCCAAACCCTTTCGGGGACTCTTGGCCAATTCCTCCTCAGGGAAAAAAAACCTAACAGAGAAACATTTTTGAGTTCTGTGAGATGATGCAAGGTTGCTTAGGCATGGAATAGGAGACCAAATTATCGATCTTCTCATGATGGAAGTTTTCATAAATTGGACCCCTTAATCCAATTGTTGCATTGCCTCAAACTGAGCCAAACACTAGTTCTCGAAATCAATGAGTAAAGAAAATTCTGAGGAATGGCACCCATAAGTGAGGGGTGCTCTAGTAGAAATCCTATGCTAAGAATCCATCGAAGATGATGGTTCCTCAATCTGAATCTTGATTTGCATTTTATGCCCAGTTGTAAGTGGCATCCCAAATCATTTCAGGGACTCTTGGCCAATTCCTCGTCAGGGAATAAAAGCCTAACGGAGAAACATTTTTGAGTTCCATCAAATGTTTCATGCTTGTTTAGGAATAGACTAGGTGACCAAATTGTCCATTCTCTCCTGAGGCATGGTTTCCTAAATTGAACCCCTAAATCCAAATTTTGCATTGCTTCTTATTGAGCAAAACACTAGTTCTTGAAATCGATGAAAAAAAAAAACTTTTGAGGGATTGGAACTGGGAGTGAGGGGTGATCTAGATAAAATCCTATGCCAAGAATCCAACGGAGATGATGTTTCCTAAGTCTAATTCTTGATTTTCTTGATATTCCTAGTTGCAATTCGCATCCCAAACCATTTCGAGGACTCTTGGCCAATTCCTCCTCAGGGCATAAAAGACTAACAGAGCAACATTTTTGAGTCCCATGAGATGTTTCAAGATTTTTTAGGCATGGAATAGGTGAAAATATTATCCATCCACTCCTAAGGGACTATTTTATAAATTGGACCTCTTAATCCAAATGTTGTATTGCTTCAAACTGAGCAAAACATTAGTTCTCGAAATCAATGAGTAAAATAACTTTTGAGGTTTGGCACTCGAGAGTGAGTGGTGGTATAGCTGAAATCCTATCTTATTAATCCATCGGATTCAATGGTTCCTCAATCCAAGTCTCTATTTTTGTTTTATGCCCATTTTCAAGTGGCATCCCAAACAATTTCAGGGACTCTTGGCCAATTCTTCCTCAGAGCATAAAAACCCAATAGAGGAGGATTTTTAAGTTCTGCGAGATGTTGAAACCTTGTTTAGGCATGGAATAAGTGACCACATTATTGATATTCTCACGAGGGAAGGTTTCATAAATTCGAACCCTTAATCCAAATGATGCATTGCTTCAAACTGAGAAAAAGACTAATTCTCAAAATCAATGAGTAAAGCAACTTTCGAGGCTTGGCACCTAAGAGTGAGGGGTGTTCTAGCTAAAATCATATCCTATTAATCGATATAATTTGATGGTTCTTCAATTCGAGTCTCAACTTTATTTTTATTCCCAGTAGCAAGTGCCATCCCAAACCATTTCTTGGACTCTTGTCAAATTCCTCCTTAGAGCATAAAAAACTAACAGAGCAACATTTTTGAGTTTCATGAGATGTTGCAAGCTTGTTTAGGCACGGAATATGTGACCAAATTTTCCATCCACTCCTGAGGCATGGTTTCATAAATTGTACCTCCAAATCCAAATGTTGCATTGCTTCTTACTCAGGAAAAACTTAGTTCTCAGAATAGATGAAAAAAAAAACTTACGAGGGATTGGACCCATGAGTGAGGGTTTCTCTAATTGAAATCCTATGCCAGGAATCCAATGGATACGATGATTCCTTAATCTGAGTCTCAATTTTCGTTATATATTGACTTTCAAGTTGCATCCCAAACCATTTCGGGAACTCTTGGCCAATTCCTCCTGAGGGCATAGAAACCTAACAGAGAAACATTTTTTATTTTCGTGAGATGCTGCAATATTGTTTAGGCATGGAATAGGTGACCACATTATCGGTCTGTTCACTAGAGATGGTTTCAAAAATTGGGCCCCTTAATCCAAATGATGGATTGCTTCAAACTGAGCAAAAGACTAATTCTTGAAATCAATGAGTAAAGACACTTCTGAGGAACGACATCCGAGAGTGACGGGTGATCTAGCTAAAATCCTATCCCAGTAATACATCGGAGTCGACGGTTCCTAAATACAAGTCTCATTTTTCTTTTTATGCCCTGTTTCATGTGGCATCCCACACCATTTCGGGGACTCTTGGCCAATTCCTCTACAGGGCATAAAAACCTAATGGAGCAACATTTTTAAGTTTTGTGAGATGTTGCAAGCTTGTTTAGGCATGGACTATGTCACCACATTTTCCATTCTCTCTTGAGGCATGGTTTCATAAACTGGACCCCTAAATCCAAATTTTTCATTTCTTCTTACTAAGAAAAACCCTAGTTCTCAAAATCGATAAAAAATAAAACTTACAAGGGATTGGACCCAAGAGTGAGGGGTTCTCTAGCTGAAATACTATGCCAAGAATCTAACGGGGATGATGATTCATGAATCCAAGTCTCATTTTTTTTTATATACCTAGTTTCAAGTCACATCTCAAACCATTTTAGGGACTCTTGGCCAATTCCTCCCCAGGGCATAAAAACCTAACGGAGCAACATTTTTGAGTTCCGTGAGATGCTACAATCTTGTTTAGGCACGGAATATATGACCACATGGTCCATCCTCTCCTAAGGAATGGTTTCATAAATTGGACCCCTAAATCCAAATGTTGCATTGTTTCTTATCGAGAAAAACCTCAATTCTCAAAATCAATGAGTAAAGTAATTTTCGAGGCACGACACCTGAGAGTGAGGGGTGCTCTAGGTGAAATCCTATCTCAGTAATCCATAGAAGTTGATGGTTCCTTCATCCTAGTCTCGATTTTCCTTTTATTCTTAGTTGTAGGTGGCATCCCAAACCACTTTGGGGACTCTTGGCCAATTCCTCCCCAGGGCATAAAAACCTAACGGAGCATTATTTTTGAGTTTCATGAGATGTTTCAAGCTTGTTTAGGCATGGAATATGTGACCACACTATTCATCCTCTCATGAGGCATGGTTTTATAAATTAGACCCCTAAATCCAAATGTTTCATTGCTTCTTACTGGGAAAAACTCTAGTTCTCAAAATCGATGAAAAAAACAACTTACAAGGGATTGGACCCGAGACTGAGGGGTGTTCTAGTAGAAATCCTATTCCAGGAATCCAACGGAGATGACGGTTCCTCAATCTAATTCTCATTTTAATTTATATATTTATTTTCAAGTCGCATACCAAACCATTTCTAGGACTCTTGGCCAATTCATCCTCAAGGGATAAAAACATAACGTAGCAACATTTTTTAGTTTCATGAGATGTTGCAATCTCGTTTAGGCATGGAATAGGTGACCAAATTATCGATATTCTCATGAGGGACTGTTTCATAAATTGGGCCCCTTAATACAAATGATGCATTTATTCAAACTAAGAAAAACACTAATTCTCTAAATCAATGAGTAAAGAAACTTCTGAGGCATGGAACATAAGAGTGAGGGGTGCTCTAGCTGAAATCCTATCCTAGTAATCCATCGAAGTCGACAGAGACTCAATCTAAGTCTTGGTTTTCTTTTTATGCCCATTTTCAAGTGGCATCCCAAACCATTTCAGGTACTCTTTTCCAGTTCCTCCTCAAGGAATAAAAACCTTAAGAAATGACATGACATAGCATGGCAAGGAAAGACATGATATGGAAAGACAAGGCATGAAAAGTGAATGAAAAGAATGGTATGGAGGCGCATGGCATGGAAAAGCATACCATATGATAGAAAGATATGGCATGGCATGGCATAGAAACACATGGGAATTCAAGGCATGCAAAGACAAGCAATGGCATGGCATGGCATGGCAACACATGGCAAGGCAAGGCATGTAGAGAAAGTCATGGCATGGCAAGGGAAGGCATGCAAAGGCAAGCCATGGCATGGCATGGAAAGGTAAGGCAAGGAAATACACCTTGACACCTTTTATTACATTTTTGTCATAATTTTCAACCCTTTAGGGCTTGATGTATTGAATTTTTTCTTTGGAAGGAATTTGGATGTGGTGTAGTTGAATGAGTATCGAGAGCATCTTCAAAATTACCTATAAACTAGTTAATTCTCAAAGGACTTTGGAAGCATATTACAATGGGCCAAAATGTCCTAGAAAAATATTCATTTGTGAAATACAAGAGAATAATATATATAGATCAATTAACTCTCAAATGATTTTTATAGGGAATAACATACAATGGAGAGGGTTGACACTTACGGTTGTGTAATAGAATTTACAATTGATAGTTAAAATGTATAACACATCTTTTTACGATCATTACTAATGTTTATTGGAATTGTTTCATGTTTTACAACATTGGAATGACTTCTTATTTGTAAATTATTTGAAATTTTACTATGGTATGTGCACTTTGATATGATGTAATATGATTATAGTTTCATTTCATATGTTGTAATATTAGAAATATAACACAAAAAATACATATTATATGAAATAAATAATAACTTTTCATTTTGAATGTTCGTTTTTGCAGAACACGAGTATTCCAAAAGATCCAATTGATCCTCATGAGATAGATCCAGATTATAATGGGTCTGATACAGACATGGGAGATGATGATTATGAGTCATATGAATAAGACATTGTGAGTGATGATGATGATGACCACAATGATGATTATCAATATAATGATGATGACCTAGTTGTTGGTAGTAGTGAGTGACATTGATCATATAGAATCCATCATTGATCATTGTTGTATATCATTATGATGTATATTTTCATGTTTATTATCATATGTATCATTTTCACCTGCAATACCATATTATTGACTTTTATCATTTTGACTTATATCATTTGGACACATATGATCTTAACTTATGTCGATTTTTGGCCATGTATCATTCTGACATGTTATTGATCTATTGTCATATTTGACTTTCACTTGTTGTAGTTATATATGATGATGATCTTATCAGTATTAAAGATATAAGTTGTTTGACATGCTACTTATCTAATATTGATATATTTGACTAGTTTTAATTATAGATGATGATCATGTTATAATCATTATCTTGTTATTTTATATATACTCTATGTTGTAGATTTTATTTAGATGGAGATTTAATTAGTATAATGATGTTGTTAGTTTGTATGGATGTCAATTTCCCTATAAATTCTTTATAAAAGATATCATATAAAATACTTCAAATGCAATATGACTTAATCTATAATAATATAAGTTTTTTAAGATGCATGATATATTTAACTAATTAAATTGAAATAAAAAAAGTTAAATTACTAAATGGAAGCTAAAAAGGACACAACATGAATTGTTAAAATGGAAGAAAAATGTGGCTCTAAAATGGAAGTAAAACTCAACATTATATTTGAATCCATACTTGGAGCTATTTCTTGATACAAGTAGGAAGATAAATTGGTTTCTTAACAAGAAGAAAAATTGGATGTTAATTAAGAAGCAAATCCCAACACTAAAAGGAAGCAAACTCTGGACCGAAAAAAAGAAGCAAAAGTAGACACTAAAAAGGAAGCAAACCATGAAGCTAACAAGGAAGCAATTGTAGAAGCAAAAAATTATGCAATAATGGAAGAACATCTTGGCGTTAATTTGGAAGCCAAAATAGAAGCTATTTTTAGTGCTACACTAGAAGCAAAACATGAAGCATGATTGGGAGCTAAACTAGGCGCTACACCTACAGCTAAACTAGGCTCTAAACCAGGAGCTAAACTAGGAGCTAAACTATAAGATAAACTAGGCACTAAATCAGGAGCTAAACTAGGAGTTAAACCAAGAGCTAAACTAGGAGAAAAACTAGGTGCTAAACTAGGAGCTAAACCATGAGCTAACCTAGAAGCTAAACCAAAGCTAAATTAGGCACTAGAGATAGAGCTAAAATAGGAACTAAAATAGGAGCTAAACCAGGAGATAAACTAGGTGCTAAACTAGGAGTTAATCTAGGAGCTAAACCAGAAGATAAACTAGGTGCTATAGTTGGAGCTAAACTAGGCATTAAACCAAGAGCTAAACTAGGAGCTAAATTAGGAGCCAAAACTAGAGCTAAAATAGGCGCTACACCAGGAAATAAACCATGAAATATTTTGGGCATTATTTAGCGAGCTATATCACATTTTAGGTGAAAAATCTAGAGAAAAACTAGGAGCTAAATAAGAAGCAAAAATGGGCACTAAAAAGGGAGAAAAACTAGGCGCTAAAAAGGGAGAAAAACTGGTGCTAAATTCAGCACCCAAGTGAACATGTTGTTTAGCACCGGGTTTTGCACCCTCTCATCAGCCCAATTCATGCCCTCAAATGCACTAAAATATGGTGCTAAACTATGCTCTAATGGCCTATTTTGTTCTAGTGTCTCTAACCATCACGTGCCACTAGCTTCTTGAAGATGGATACTATAATTGTATATCTTCGATTGACTTTGAGATGTAGATCCATTATGTATTGGTCATATGTACACTTTATATCATTATATGACATGGACCTGCAATATCTTTGATTGGAAACAATGATTTACTTCATCTTGAACACGTGTATGCCCACCTCGGAGAGACAATTGTTGTTTTGCAGATGGAACCTCTCGAACTCTGGTCCCGGGCTCACTCGATTTCGTACATTGGTGATGATATTGTAATGTATTTCGACCATCAATTTCTCTTATGACCTCACACATTAGGGGTCATCTTTTATACCCCTAAAATTCCCTACTCATGCATACATGGACTAGGCCCTCTTACTTGCATATTTTTCCAAAGCATTGTTGAGAAGCTCTTCTTTAAAAACCATTTTTTAGAAGATGTACGTGCCCTGCACCATTACATCCCACATACATATGCTTGATGCACCACTACAAATCGTGTACATACACCTGTTGCACCATTATAACCCGCGTATACTTGCAAAAGTTGCAAACAATTAAAAATTTGCAAGGAATTTGTTGAAATTCATGGGCTATTGGAAGTTTCCCAACTAATCCACCTTCTATAGCCCGTCACCCAACCGAATAACCATCATTTTTTCATATAAAATGAAGTTTTGGTGTCTCATTTCACAGCCAAGCATAAGAACAGTGAAACTCTACCCAATTTCACTTCCCCTCCTTGCCCAAGATATTGCTTCCTTTTCTGAGATATTAACTAAGCATTTCCTCATCAGCCCCTTCTTCCTCCATTCAACCCATTCCCTTCCATAGAGGTGATCAGAAGGTTGAGAGAAGAATTCCATTCAAGGTTCACTTGGATCATGGTAAAGAGGAGCCTGAACCAGATTCATGGAATGGTGGACGACATAGATTGTAAGGTATAATTTTTGTATGATGAATACAAGAATCACATTTTCCTATCCCAAATGATGTTGTTTTTAGTATTTTCATTTATTTATACTTAACATTTGATATATAAACCTAACTCATGAATAGAATATCATTCTTGTAGTTCTTGTTTTCCTATCATTTGGATGTAGGTCAGCCTTGGGAGGAGACATGCAGTCATTGGAACTTCCAATCTTGAGGAGATCATCACCAGACATGGGATCAAAGGTATAGTTACCTGATCTATTCTCTTATTTGATTTCTTTACATTATTTTTGGTATGTTCTGGGTATAGTAAAATTGATTAACTTTTAGACAATTATTCACTCCTTCTACATCTTGAACCCTGGTGTAGTTAGGGGGGGGGGTTCCCGGTAGTAATAGGTTCTTTGGGTCATTCTATAGACAAAAAAAATTACAATGCACCACGCACTCTCTACTCTTCCTCTTACTACTGAATGACTGCAATACAAATTGTAATTAGGATTTTCCTAGACTTACAAAGAACTATTACAAAACTTAGGAAGACTCCATACAAAACTCGGACTGGACCCTTACAAAAGATAGAGAGAATCCATACAAAAATCAAAATGCTCTATTTTTCCTCGTTTGATCTACTCTCTTGATTGATCACCATTGCCACACACTTCTTTCGTCCACATGCAACCCACATAACCTTCTTTAGGTGTGAAAATCCTAATGAAATTCCCATCTCAACCATAATTTACCCCACGATATCTTGTGTTATCTTCATTCATTATTCAAGAAGATTCATGAATATATTATTTTGATTCGACTTGCATGTGATATATTTCCAATATTCTACACACAATATTGAACTCGACAGGTGCACATTCTTGCTTCCTACTATGTAGGAACACTCACATATGTGCATGTGAAACTTTCCCAAAATCATAAGTGTCAATAGACACCCAACACTATTACTTTGCTCATCCTTGGGCTAATGTTGTTCATCATGTGAATTTGGGTTGAAATTAGACTTTGTTGAAGTAGAATGGTTGGTTTATATGTGCAAGTCCTAAGTAAAATAAAATAATTGAATTGTTGTTGTGGCAATATCCACACTTGAATTATTACCAAAGCATCAAAACAAAATATGGTTGTAGCCGTTTTTGAGTAAGATAAAATCATTTGTCTAGGCTATAGTTGTGACCAAACTAAGTCCTCGAATTAGTTGAGCAACCCTCTATGTGACACAATTATTTTGTATTTATTAATCCGGGCTCTCAAACTATCTATTTCTGAGGCCTTTCTGGATTGGTGATAGTTTTCACTCCATCAATTCAAGCTTGAACCAGAAAAAATTGTACAGGTATAAATTGGCCCATCTAGGTGGTGAGATATGAGAAGTTGGCCCTGAGTGAAGTATCCATAGGCTTGGGAAACCATCATCCTATTGTCTCATTCATATAGGGTATCAAAATGAATATGCAGAAATCCATAAGCAGTGGAAGGGGCATCTCAAATAATTGGGCTACTAAGGCAAGAAAAGGTGATCATCCATTGTGACAAGCTCACCAAATCCTGGATAAGAAAGATGGCATACTTATGCATCTTCGAAGCATATTTCATGGATCTACGTGGAAATCAACTAAATTTCACTTGTGAATAGTAGGTTGGGGCCCCTTCTCTATAATTACACTCAAATATTCAATTGATGTGACAAGGAAGCAATGCGACTCTAGGATTCCTGCGAGCATTGAGAACTTTAAACATTTGTTGGATATAAATGACCATGGATTTTAGTACTTCATTACAGAACTAGAATTATGGAATTAACTGGAACTTTTGTTTTAATCACTCTGGGAACTGCTCAATTTTCAGCTTATGGGAACTCTATTTGTGGAGAAATGGAGGATCCCTTTGACTACATTAGTGTTAGTGAGGTGTATAAACATCTAGGTCGATGGTGGTGGATGTGTGTCATGAATTTTCTAGTCGATAGATTACGCTCATCTCCAATATAGCAATATTGTTAGTTGCATATTCCCATGGTGTGGTTCACAATGGTACCAATCTGTCGTATTGACAATGCACCTTTTGGAATGTGGTGTCATAATTGTTTGCATACCCTAACCTTCTCTAATACGGATGAATCATATTTATTTAACCTTCACTGTGTCATAGCACCATCTATTTCATACCACTCGTGTGTGAGCCCCATATCTTGTCTAGCATGTTTTATGTTCCTAATAACTTCACTTGCAAATGGAAATATTGGAAATGTACATACCTTTTAACATGTCCTCTCATCCTCTCTAACTCGAATGTGTCATGTGATGTTAATAAAGGTGTAGTTATGTTGATCTAGTATGTGCCTACCTACCTCCTATTCTACATTATGCCCACTCTATGCTAACTCCTTCAACACTTGCATCCTTCAAAGTGCATTTGTCACTTGTCGGCCTTAATACACCTTCAACCAACTGCCATTGACAAGCCCCTTGAGTAAATGCCTGATTTGGATTTATAAATGGAACAAAATGAAATACACATGCATAGAAAATAAAAACATAGATTTAAAAAAAAACTCGACTTCTATTAATAAACAGAAGACGTTGAAACTATAAAATGTGGAATGAAACAAACTTGCCCAAATCGTGGCATCTTATCCCTGAGAAGATATTTCAAGACTACACTCATTCAAAAGAATATGATTACAATGAGGCTCCAAAGGCCCTTTTAACATAAATCATAAATTAGAAAACCCTACACATCCAAAGCCATATCCCCAAGAGATGAAACACCAAAATCTTTGTGGGCCCTGATGGGCGTAGTTGATACGTCAACTTCACGAGGGTGTAATGTTGGCATACAATATCCATTTGGGGTGCTTGATACATAGTTGGAAAGGTCTAGACAAGGAGTACACATTTCTTCCAACATAACACTTTCCTCTAGCTATATTCTAGACGCTTTGGAGCCAAAAAAACATTGTTTAGGGCCTCAAAATGGCCCCAAAAGTTTTGGACTCGAAAAACTGTAAAAAACTACCAAAATGGAAAATTGTTCTTTAAGCCCATGGAATAGGTGCATTGACACTAATATACACATGGATCAATTATCCACCCTTAGGAAGAAATGGTGTCCATTTCATTCAGCGCCCCCATCATATGGGGAACTTATGCCAAACTTGGTCTGGGTTGAGCCATTTTCCTTGGTGCAAGAGATGCCCTACTTTGAAAATCGAATGAGTTTGAATCCTCTGTTGGAAAATTCCCTTAACATTAATTTCCTTGATATGATCAATGATTTCCTATTCCATGCAGTAAAGGTTGAGCTCTGTCAGTGTCAGCTTCTTTGTGATCTTTGATGTGTCCAATAATGGTGGAAAGTATGGTGAAACAAGGTCCACATTAAACATTGGGTGCAGGCCAAGAAAGGGGGGAGTACTTATCTCAAAATAATTGTCAGCCACAACCTTGGTGATGGTGTAAGTTCCATAGTGTAGTGGATGAATCCTTTGATGGGGCCCTGTAAGGCACTCTTTCTGCAAATGAAACTAGACATTGTCTCTAGCCTGAAACTTATGTGGCATCTGGTGTTGATCATGGTGCTAATTGTAATTAGTGTTGACTTTCTGAAAAATTTCATGGACTTGTTGGCAGATGTGCTATATATTTTCAATAAAATTGATGGATTTTTCAACCTCATACTGAACATGGGACGAGTCTTCCTGTGTGCTTGAAATGGACAGTGGGAAATCAATGGGACCTAATGGTTGAAATTCCATCCCCACCTGAAAGGGGTTGTTTCTGATCGATATATGGAGATCTTTGTCATAGATGTGTTGAAAATAGGGGAGGATCCATCCCATGTGCATGGATTCTTTTATTTTTACGTGTGCAAGATATGAATGATCATCTGATTGAAGACCTCTATCTGGCCATCATTCTGGGGGTGGAAGGCATTAGATTTGGTGATATTGGTGTCCAAAAGTGACCAAAGGCTCGATGATGGTATGTGGTATACAAAAATGTAACCACACATGTTTGAAGAAAATCTTGGCAGTGACCTCCATTATGATACTCTTCTTGTAGGCTATTAGAATGCCCATCTTAGAAAATAGATAAAAAACCACAAAAATGCAGTCATTGACATGATTGGTTGAAGGAAGGACAGACATGTATTCCATCAATATGGATTCCCAGGATCGGTCAAGACTAGACAAAGGAGTGTACAAGCATTGCGTCATGAAGGCTAGTTTGGAAATGGTGCATGCAGTGCAGGACTTGATATAATTGATGACATTCTGTTGAATTTTTGGCCAATAGAAATTATTTTGTAGTGCTTCGATGGTATTTTACATGTCAAAATTTCCTTCCATCCGACTATAGTGAGATTTCCAAATGAGCTTGGCATGCTCACTTGAAGGAACACATAGGTGGCCTGGATTCCATAACAGTACATCCTAGAGGTGAAAGTCACATCTGCGCCTAGAAACTAGTTCATGGTAGAAAATTCAAGACTCCTTTGGTAGAGTTGGGGCTACTCTAAGGCCTCATGTTTGTAGGAGTCGACCAATGTGGTTAGGGTAGGAACTGGAGGTCGACTGAGGCAGTCAATGACAAGATTGGTGCTCCCTACCTTATGTTTGATGTCGAGATGGAAGTGTTGAAAGTATGTGGACTACTTTTGATGAAGTTCATTATGAAATTTTCCTTATTTTTGTATGAATTGGAAAGGCTTGTGATCAATGTGAATGATTGTCTCCTTCCCGAGAATGAAATTCCTCCATTGGTGGAAACCTTGTAGAAGGGAATATGATTTTTTTTCATAGGTGGGGTACTTAAGGATGGAATCTGATAATGTTCCATGATATTCCATTCGATGACCGTGTGGATTGAGGAGTACACCAACAACATGGTCTGAAGCATCGATATCAATCTCGAAAGGTTGTTTCCGATCACGTAAGGAGAGTATTGGCGCTAAGCAAAAGTGATGTTTTGGAACATCAAACACTCATTGTTGTGAATTCTCCAATATGAAATTTTCCTTTCCACCACCCTTGGTCACTTGGCTAAGGGCCCATGCAATATGGGAGAATCCCAACATTAAAATGTGATAGAATTTGGAAAGTCCTACGAAACTCCAAAGTTTAGTCAGTGTGGTTAGGGTTGGCTAGTCATGAATGACCTAGATATTGGTTGGATCCACATGCACACCATCCTCATAAAACAGTTAGCCTAGGTATTGGAACATCTTCATGCAGAAGGAGAAATTTTCCAATTTAGAATATAGCATGTGTTGTCAGAGAGTGTGAAGGACTTGTTGAATATGATGTAAGTTTTCCACCCAAGTCTTGATGAAGATGAGGAGGTCATCTAGATATAACACCATAAAAGAATTGGTAAAGGGCCAAAAAATGGAGTATGAGTAGTCTTTTGGTACTTCTAAAGTGTTGGGATGTGGGGAGAGATATGTCCCCATTATTTGTAAACATCACAATAGTTGGTATGAGGCACAGTCGAAAATCGTTATAGCAAGATTTTCCTCACCCCGAGAAAACTTGCTCAGAAGGCCTTTTCCATTTCCCTATGCAGACTTGAAGTCTCTTTTTGAAGTTCACATAGATACAAATTGTATTTTTCCACATATATGCACCCTAATAGTTATACATCATGTGTATATGCAGGTTGCACCACTACAACCCATGTACATCGGGTTTTGTTCCCAGAATTAAAAAATGGTGTCAGGTTTCCATGTCACGTCACGAGATCCATGACCTTTGACCTTCCCTATACTGGAAACATTCTTACCAGGTGTTTCAGTTCCATTTGAAGGATATAAATTGGCCATATCCAAGCTATGGAGAAGAGGAGAAGAATTCAACTTTGAGAGCAAAGTTAGCCTGGAGAAATTATTCACTTTATATTGAGTCTTCATCCCTTTGTCATTTTAAGTCTGAACACATTGCTCAGCCCCCAATCTCTTCCCTATTTGATGGAAAACCTAATTGTGTGTTTGATATGAGCTTGCCTTTGGTGGAGGATTGAAGTGGTGGAGGCCCAGCTAGAAGGGACTTAGTTTCTTGGTTCTGAACGTGCTGACACATAAGTTTTTCATTCATACACTTCTGTTGATTACATTTTAATAGAAATAATGTTTTCTTGTCCAATTAATGTCTTGCAAATATTTGAATTTTTATTCCAAGGGATTATTTTTTATGAATGTCATCCATATTTTATGAGCAGAATGAAATGAATGAAGATTATTAAAATATGGCTCACACAGAATAATAGAGATATAGTAAAACTGATTTTCTATTCAATAAGGAAATAAGTTGAAATTGTAAAATGCAATGGAAAACAAGCTTGTTGGAATGGTGACGGCTTATCTCTGAGAAGAGATGTGACGATTGTGCTCATTCCATAGAATATGATTACAATGAGGCTCTGAAGGAATTTTTACAATAAACAGGAATGTCAAAAACCCTAGATATCCAAAAAACTAACCCTAGGAGATGAAGCGCCAAAAGTCATGTGGGCCCTGTTTGGGTAAGTTAGTACATCAACTTCCCACAATCGTAACTTTTGCATACGATCTCTATTTTAGACGCATGATATCCAATTGGAAAGGTATAATTGAGAAGAACAATTTTTGAGTGGCCAATGTTAGCTATTGTGGCTATAACTTCGGCCCCAAATCCCCAAAAAACTTCGTTTAGGGCCTCAAAACTACCCCAAAAGTTTGGAACACAAAAAACTGCTGAAAACCTGCCAAGGTGGAAAACTGTTTTTCGAGCCAATGGAATAGGTGGGTGGCCATTGGTATCCATTGCATTGATTTCCCCCATCAGATGAGGAAATTTTTGTTGAATTTGGCCCTGGGTGAGCCACTTTCCTTGGTGCAGGAGCTGCCCTGCTTTGACAACTCGATAAAGATGGATCCTTTATTGTTGAGTTCCCTTGATATATGTGTCGACAATGTGATCATTGGATTCTTGTTGCATGGAGTACGGGTTGAGCTATGTTGGTGTCAACTTCTGTGTTATCTTTGAGGTGTCCAATAATGGTGGGAAATATGGTCGAAGGAGACCCACATTGAAGATTGGGTGCATGCCAAGAAAAGGGGGAATGTTGAGCTCAAAATAATTGTCATCCATAGCCTTGGTAATGGTGTATGATCCATAACAGAGTGGGTGAAGCTTGTAATGCAGCCATATAAGGCCCTCTTTCTGCAAGTGCAACCAAACTTTGTCACCCACCTAAAACTTATGTCGCACTTGATGTTGATCATGGTGTTGCTTGTACTTGGAATTAGAATTTTGTAGAATCTCCTGAAATTATTGGTAGATGTACTAGATCCACTCAATGAATCGAGGGGCTTTGTCATCTTCTGGTGGAAAAGGGGATGAGTCGACCGAGGTGGTTTCCAGGGGTAGTGAAACATCCATGGGGCCCAATGGTTGGAATCCCAACCCCACCTGAAAGGGCCCCACCTGAAAGGGCCTATGGGAAGTTGAGCTATGAAGAGTTTGGTTGTAGATATTCTTCACATAGGGAAGACTCTCATCCCATCTGTGGGGGTGTTTTTAATTGTACATATGCAGGATATGTACGATAATTTAATTGACGACCTTAGTTTGGCCATCTGTGTGGGGGTGGAAGGCAGTGGATTTGGTGAGCATGCTATCTAGCAATGACCAGAGGCTCGACGGTCTAAGATAATGGTTTGTGGGATCCCAAAATGTACCGATACTTGTTCAAAGAAGATCTTGGCATTGGATTTTGTTGTGATGTTCTTCTTGTAGGTAGATAGAATCACCATCTTGGAAAATAGATCAACAACCACAAAAACACAGTCATTTCCCCTCTTGGTGGATGGGAGGCTTGACATGTAGTCCATTGAGATGGATTCCCATGGCCTGTCAAAAGTAGGAAGAGGGGTGTATAGGCTCTGTTTATTAGTGGTCGGTTTGACAATAGTGCAGAAAGTGCAGGACCTGATATACGTGTCGACATTTTGTCAAACTTTTGGCTAGTAGAAATTTTTCTGCAACATTACCACTGTCTTTTCAACACAAAAGTGTCCTACAACCTGACTTTAGTGAGTGTCCCAAATCAGCTTCGCGTGATCACTTGATGGAATGCAGAGATAGCCTAGATGACACAACAAGCCATCCTAAAGATGGAAATTAGCGACCACTAAGTTGGTGCCCAACATTTGGTAGGTGGCGGAGAAGTCGGGGTCTGTCTCATAGAGGTGGGGCCATCTGGAGGTCTTGTGGCCACAAGAGTCTAGCACCATGGTGAGTGCCATGAATGGAGGTTGGCTGAGGAAATCAACAGCTCCGTTGGTACTGCCTATTTATACTTGATGTTGAGGTGTAACTACTATAAGTATGTGGACCACTTCTGAGTGTGGTCATTCTGCAATTTTCCTTAGGTCTGCATGAACTTTAGTTGCTTGTGATTAGTGTGGATGACTGTCTTCTTTCCAAGAATGTAATGTCTCCACTAGTGGCAAAATTGCACAATGGAGTACATTTCTTTGTCGTAATTAGGGTACTTACAGACAACATATGATAGTGTCTCACTATGATATTCCACGGAGTGGGCATGTTGAGTGAGAACGGTGCCCACATCATAGTATGAAGCATTTGTCTCGATCTCAAATGGATGATGCACGTCTGGTAATGAAAGTAATGGGGATAAGAAAAAACGCTTCTTCAAGTCATCGAAGGCTTGTTGTTGGGACATGCACCGCATAAATGTTTCCTTACTGCCAGCCCTGGTTACTTGGATGAGGGCTCATGCAATATGAGAGAATCCTAACACGAACCTACGATAGAAATTGTTGAGGCCCAAGAAGCTCCGAAGTTCAGTGAGTGTGGTTGGGGTTGTCCAGTCACGGATGACCTGGATCTTGGCTAGATCCACATGCACATCATGTTGATCAACAATGTAGCCTAAGTAATGAACCCTGTCCATGATGAAGGATCATTTTTCCAAGTTTTGATATAGTTTGTGTTGTCGTAGAGTGTGTAGAACCTGTTGAATATGCTACAATTTTTTCGCCCAAGTCTTGTTGTAGATGAGGATGTCATCCAGATACACCACTACAAAGGTATTGGTGAAAGATCATAGGATATCATCCATCATCCTCATAAAATTTGTTGGATCATTTGTTAAACCAAAAGGCATGACCAACCATTCAAAAAGACCTTCTTTTGAATTGAAGGTGGTCTTGCATACATATATCTGTTCTATTGGGACATGGTGGTAGCCAGACCTCAGATCAATATTACTAAAGTATTTGGCCCCTGTGAGTTGATCAAGGAGGTCATCAATTCAAGGAATCGGGTACCGGTTTTGGACTGTGATTTTATTCAGGGCTTAGTAATCAATGCATAGTTTCCCGGTCCCGTCTTTCTTCTACACCATCACAATTGGGCTCCCACTAGGCAATGAGATGGGACAGATGTTCCCCTTGTGGAGAAGTTATTGGATATTCCTCTTGATCTCCTCAGTTTCTAACAGAGAGTGGTGGTAGACTATCCCATTGGGTAGCGATGTCCCTAGGGTCAGATTGATGGGATGCTTGACCTGGTAGTGCAAAGGTACATTGGTAGGAGAAGAGAATATATATGAGTATTCTTCCAAGAAATTATCTACTTTCTTCTTTTGTGTGGAGAGATCGGTCGCGAAGGACCTGGATGTGGTTTCTATCTTTCACTCACTTCGAGAGTGAATCACAAAGAAGAAAAATTTCCCGATTTGAGAGATGACCTTCTTGAATTGCTTGGCATAGATCAAGGAAATATCACTAGGAGGGACAACCTCGGATATCCTGTACAATTTCTTTTTCAAAGTAATAATAACACTACGAGGACTATACTCATATACAACATGATGTTTCCATAAATAAGGTTGGTGCAAAAGAACATTACAAAATTCCAGAGAAACAACATCACACAATACCTCTTCTTTGAAGGGCTTGATGTCGTACAACATTCGACACTGTTCACTAATGTGGAGATCGCTTCCTTGGTGGAGCCATCCAATGGAATACGGTTGTGGGTGTAGCATTGTCATCAAGGCTAGTCCATTGATGACCTCTGCTGATATGAGGTTCTTCTGGATACTGCTATCAATGATGAAGTGCATCGGGCTTCGTTTTAGCCACATATGTGAATGGAAGAGGAGCTCGCCTTCTTCTGGCTCGTCTAGCTCACCAGGCTAGAGCTTGGTGGTAGCAATGGTGGAACTAGGTTCCATGTCAATGATCCATCTTCCCATTTATGGTTCTGAATCAGATTCAGTACTTGCATATGATTCATAGGCTTTCACTTCGACCACTAGAGACTTCTTTGAGCGTCAGTAAGCAATTTTATGCTAAGGGCTCTTATGGAAGTTGCAACACTTCCCGATATCTTTCTTTGTCTTTCTGGTGTCCTTCTTTGCCTATGGATTGGACTGATTGTCCTAATATTCTCCATCTTTTCTCTGTCCTTTTTTCTATGGGTTGGGGCCTCCCCTTCCTAGATTTTGTTGTGAGGGGTTCCCATGCCCAAATTGTCGCATCTTTTGTTTGATATTCTACTTGATTTTGATGACATATCAGTAGGTCGAAACCAAGGATGATATGTCCATAAATTCCATTTCGGTGTGGATGTATGTATGTATGCATAGAATCGTGATACTTGAGTACCACATGTCGCTCTGAATATTTGATACCCAACTTGGTGCGCAAGGTATGGAAGATGTTTGTGAACTATGGCACTGCTTGGTCTCTTTCTTGTCATAGTGTGGTCCATTTGGTATACAAGTCATCATAACTTCTGACGAGGTATTATTGTTCCCTAATGACATCCTTGAAGGATTCTCAGGTGGTCGTGACTGTAAATAACGAGGGTTCCTTTGCTTCTTTTTTCTCATAGAAAATTTCCCACCAATCTTTGACATGGGGGATGTCTTTGAGGAGCGTAAAAGTAATATTTTCTCTATTCAAAAAGTTATGGAAAAAAAAATACCCTTCTAGTAGATTCAACCACTTGTATACAACATATGTGTCTATTTTACCTTCAAATACAGGAATATCAAAGTTGATTTGTACCTTGAAGGGGGTGATGCCTTTGCTCGAGGAAGATTCGTCACCTGTTGGTAGCCGTCGAAGGATTTCCATGAAACACTCCATCATCTCGTTCTTCTATTGTGTGAGGGCTTCCTCAAGAATTTTTTTGAAAGGATCTCCTGTCCCATAATATTTCTTTTATCCTTCCATGAGAGGTTGCTTGGGTGTGCAAGATCTTTTTTCTTGAAGAGAAACAAGCTCGAGACCTAATTCTTTGTACCCTGACCTCATTGGGGACATGCATTAAGATGAAAAGGAGAAGACTGATCGGATACCAATGATATGTATTTTATGATCATAATGAAATGAATATAGATTATTGAAATATGCTTAACATAGAAGAACATAGATAAAGTAAAATTGGTTTTCTATTCAATAAGGAAATAAGTTGAAACTGTAAAATGTAGCGGAAAATAAGCTTGTTGGAATAGTGGTGGCTTATCTCTCAGAAGAGATGTGATGGTTTTGATCATTCGCAAGAAGATGATTACAATGAGGCTTTGAAGGATTTTTTACAATAAATACGAATGTAAAAAACCGTATACATCCAAAAACCTAACCCTAGGAGATGAAGCACCAAAAATCATGTGGGTCCCGTTTGGGTAAGTTAGTACATCAACTTCTCAGGGTTGTAACGTTTGCATACAATCTCCATTTTAGGTGCACTGTGACATCCCCAAAATAAAGAAATTGGACAAAATAATTTAGAATCTAATAGTGCTGGAAATTCAATTTCGTTTTTAGTAAATTCTGAAATTGGAAATTTTTTGCCATTTATGGCAATTCTGAATTTTGAATTTTATAATTGTAATAAATGATTTGACTATTGGGCAGATATCTGATTTGTCCCAACTAGCTACTTGACTATGACACTTGTATGAAAAAGGAAAAAAATAGAATATTTTATATTGATTGCAGGAACACAAATGGAGCAGCCATGTTGAATTTAGCTGACCATGACTCCATGAGTGGGGAACACATTGGAATTAACTCTGGGATGATTGATACAAGTGGAAAATTAGTGATTTGGCCAATAGAAGCCCCTGAAAATTAGGGATTTAGAAAGCTGGGAAAATTTCCCAAGAGAGGGAAAAAGTCCTAGGCAAACTAATAAAAGAGCATATGTGAGGAGGTAGGACGCTGCCTAGTATGTTGGGGAAAGAAGACTACGGAATTTTGTTCTGGTTGTTATGAGCACTACTATGTGAGTGTGAGGCAAGGGGATACTGCTGAAATTCAAAGGACATTGCTAGAGTGGAGATTTCAATTTGCCCTCATGGACTCATGGTCAGGCTAGGGGGTGAATCGGGCAAGTAGAATGGTTGCCCTATTCTATGGTTGGGAGGAACGTGGCTTATCCCTTTGTCTTCCCATAAATCTGGTTCAGATATGTAGCTCTACCTTGGTCTGGTCAAATGATTATGTATTGAAATCTGTTTTACTTCTATGTAGGATTGTTTTTGTTTTTTCTAGTCGAATGTTGTGGGAAAGATCTAACATTTTACTTCATAATGGTTGGCTAGAAATAAACCTTTTTATTTAGATATAAAGCTGGTTGTCACTAAGATTTATGGAACATACTAAACAACAAAACGCATTATGTAATAGTTACAAATCCCCTAACAGATTGTCTCGTTTTAGTTTCCTATGGATGCTACTAATAAATAGTGAGCCATTACGAATAAGCATATCATTCTTAATCCAACAAGTTTACTCTACAACAATGAAGTACTAATCTATAGACATATAAACCACTGGAGTTATTGAAGCGATATATATAGATATATACATGTAGAATTTGAGATAGAGACAACAGTAAGGGATGACCCTGTTAAGCAAATGTTTACCCACAGTTAAACCACAGGTTCTATCGTAATGACTAAGCTGTTTTTCTTCGTATGAGTAGACCCATAGAGGTTTTAGTCAATATAAGTAATAGAAATAGAGAATAAAAGATTGCACGACACGAAAACCTAGAGTAGTCCTGTAGAGACTTATTTAATAACGATAATAGAAAACATAAGGTAATAACACATGAATTATAAACTAATAATGATGACCATCGAACCTTCTAGTGTATAGATCCTTAAGGACTTACACAATAAGCGATAAAAGAAACAAAATTAAAATAGTACACGGTGAGTAGATCTAGAACTACATTAAAGCTATCTAATTCACTGGTGAACAGTCCATTAAGGGCTTATTTGACCATGATAATTGACACAGAAGGTAAACGGTACATGATGCGTGAATGAAAACTAATAATGAAGCTATTTTTTCATAGGTAAGCATACTGTTAAGGGTTATTCAACAATTATAACTGAAAACAGAAGGAAAATAACTTATGTTGCATAAACCTGGAACTAGTTAAATTATTCATTTTGAACATAAACAAAAAATCGAGGAATCATCGACCTTTTTATTTCTGGGAAGAATCAAACCCTTAGGCGTAATCATTATGCATGGCCGATTCGTTTCAGAAGAAGGGTTTATACTTTCATTAAAAAAATTCAATTCTGGAAACAAAAATAACTATAGTAACCAGAACAGAAATTCAAATCTATAGTACCCAATCCATCCACGAATTATATAGAAGAGAATACTTCAAATCCACAACAGATTTAATACACATGATATAATGAGCACTGTATTTTTTAACAAATTGGCTATCTGGTTATCAAAGTCCAACCAGGCGCAAAACGATGCGATGGTTCTGTATACCGAAATCATTTTATATAATTCAGAGCGTACACCATATCAACTACCATAGAACTTGGAATTAACTTCTCAGACTTCAGGACAAAAACAGAGCCTGGACCAGTGGGGTTTGAAAATCTCTTAGATACTATGTAGGAACCCTGCGTACCTATTGAATGGAGCGAGTAGGGCGTCCCCATGCTTTGGCATGCCCACACCTGCACAGATTTAACGAGAAGCATTAAAACATAACCAAATAGGACAATATGAGCAAGTTACAAAACATAAAATAACTAGAAAGAGAGCTCGTTGAATACTTAACTGAAGCAAGGGATTTATTCCTTCTGCCATTGCGCTACATCGCCCGAACCGAAAGGAGGAAGGGGTGTTCATGCCTCCCTGATGGGTACCCTCGCACATCCAGGGCCCCATCATTAATAATAGATACCAGTGCATAATCAAAAGGGATATTACAGGAATAATAGAAAGAATAAAAGGCGTAAAAATGATGCATGGTAACTATATAAACATTCAAATATTTCATTTTAAAACAGAAGAGGTTAAACGTGTTCAGCCTTTGAAAAAACTTCGTTTCTAAATTGATCCTTCTAGCTAACACCTTAGTCAACCACAGAAGACCAGGAAACAATAACAAGGGTTTAACAGACTATCCAATGGAGAAGACCAGGAAACAATAACGAGGGTTTAACGGACTATCCAACGGATAAGACGAGGAAAAAATAACAAGGGTTAACAGACTATCCAACGGAGGAGACTCAAAAAATAATAACAAGGGTTTAACCGAATAAGTTCTTGACTTTCATAATAGATGTAATGATACGAGTAATGGCTCGGTCGACAGGACGAATGGTGCAGTAACAGGGATAAGCTAGGATAGGAGCCAAACCCTTACCTACAAAAACTGAATTCCTTCTTTATCACAGTCCCTTGGAAGTAAGATGAGGCTATTATGAAAGAACAGAGGTGTGCACAGACCCACAGATGAGGCAGAATGATTTTTTTTAAGCTTAAATAAAAAGAGAGCCGAAGGTAAACTTACCACACAAAAATTCTATCGAGAAGTGCCACCAAGAATCTCCACGCACCTAGCACAGGGACTAGAATCGTGAAATCTTGGCCACGACGTTTGAGCCAAAAAAGGAATTGGTCCATGACGCTTTCTCTCCTTCACAAACCCTTAACCAGAGTGCGAACGGAATGGCCTGAGACGGTGATTCCTTTTCCACCCAAACCAAAAGTCTGAATGAGAGTGAAGGGCACAGGAGTAACCTATGAATGGAGAAAAGGGGGGAGAGGGTGTTTGTACTAAGACCATGTGACTATAGCGGAGGTGTCGACGTTTACTTTGGGCACGTCAGTTGAGATCTATGTCGAGTAGAGATTTTCCTAGGTGCTTTAAATGTGTAGATGAGCCTTTAAGGCACATTTCCTTCCACCTGTATTAGTATCTAAGGGAATTAATGGTGAGGCAATACACCATTACATGTAGAATCCACCTACCTTGCATTTAAACACCATGGCAGTTAGCCTTGCCGTTACCTAACAAGTGATGTGCATACGATCTTAACCTTAACCTCTAAAAGATTAATCCTCTGCGCACTTTAACCTTAACCTCTAATAGATTAACCCTCTACGCACTTTATATTCGAGGTGTAATTTTAGTGGCCGAATTTAATCCACTATGCCTATGTTTTTCCGAATAAAGGTTAATTTCCCATTGTAGATTTCATGATGTTACTTACACTATCGGATTTAACTTCTAAAGGCATGACACCTCTAACCCCACAATATAGGATAGCGAGACTCTAAGTAGTTACTACTACGTGTCTTAGAGTGGCTTAGAAGTGAGACAGTAGATAGTATTAAGTTACCATGAGACAAATGGACCCTAGTTATGGACATGATGTCGTATGCAACACTTTACGAAAAAGAAGAGGCGACCTTATGTTAATAGGATAGAGGAGTGAAAGAAGTAGGACGGATGTACCTTAGGATAGACAGGTGATTGAATGGGCTCAAGGATACAAATGAACTCCATGTTCCCAAATAATTTATTTTTTTTATATAAATTTTGAGTTACATTACATGCACGATATCCCGTTGAAAAGGTCTCACCGAGAAGAATGATTTTAGACTAGACGAGGTTAGTGCCTTTAACTGTCATATCGACCCCAAGTCCCCAACATGGAAAATTCTTTTTCGAGCCAGTGGAATAGGTGGGTGGCCATCGATATCCACCTAGATCAGAATATTGATGGGTAATGCTATTGTATGTTCTATTTTTATATATTATCACCATATTCTTGCGTATATTTATTTTTGAGGACAATTTGCAAGCGTATTGCTTTGAGTCAAGTGCTCAATGGTGGACTTCATCGAACATCTAGACAATGTAGGCACTTTATCTTGTCTTATTAGAATATATGTTTATATATCATACTTGAGATTAGATTTGATTTCTATGGTCATTTCCATATGTTGTGTTTTACCCCATGCCATAGAGTGTTTTTCCTCATAATAGAATTGGCGACCATACTGGGGAAATAATCTTTTTTTTTAGGTTTGGAGATTTTTTCTCTTTTGATTTCTCTCGTTTATCTTGAGTTTCTTATCATATGATTGCTTGACATCCTCTGTTCATTTTGAGTATGAGTTTCTTGTCCTTATCCTTAACCTAGGAGTGTTTCAATACATATACACATTTTTTTCTCTGACAGTCACGTGCATACACGAGCTGTCATTTTGTAGGAAGTGTATATACACAGTTATCTCCTTAACAGTCATGTATATCATCCTTGTTTACTTGATTACTGAGATTCAAGTTTGTTGGGTAATTTTTTATGGTTGATGAGTCTTATTAGGTCTTTGTAATGACTGTAAAGTTCGTGCTGAGTGATAGGAAACCTTTCTTTGGATGAATTTTCGGGCGATTTTTCTTTCTCATCATCCTTTTCACTGGTTGTCTTTGCATCCTAGGTTGGGTGCTTGCTTCTTGATATTCTACTTGGTTTGTCTCTGTTTACATACAATAGGGTCTTTATATCAAGATGTTGTTCATTCCTTGCATTTTCATCCTTTTACACTGAAAATACAAAAAAAAAAACATTTTGCATTGTGGGTTATTATCATTGATATTAGTACATGTATGGAAAGATTGAATATTATTTGAAATTGCAATTGAATTGAAATTTTCATTTTGGGAAGCTTATCATTTATTGGGAATTGAAGTTGGGACTTTGTATTATATTCATATTCATTTCTTTTACTTGTTGAGTCATAACATCATCATCTTCACGAATGCATCTTTTGAGTAAACAAAGCCACTAAAAGTGATGCTGATAAATTTAAAATTGATTAGAAATGATTTATTTTTCAGGGTGCATGATCTAGCTTAATATTTAGAGTCATGGAATAGGATTTTGTGAGTAAACTTCTCCAAGGTTATTAAAATCAACATATGTTTCTGACTAAGGGAGTGGTTAAATCCATTGTATAACGTGTGACGTCGGGAGGCTCCACTGATCTAAAAATGAAGAAGACTTGAAAAACTTGAATAATTATTGCAAGTGAAATGTTATGTGTTTAAAGCAACGGGATCAATTTGAAACACATAAATTAAGGATTACTTATGCAAAATACACATAGACAGTAGCATAAACATTGAACATAAACACATGTGCACATCAATTGATAAAGGAGTTCACCCCTCTTATGGGCTACATCTCCTGGTCCAGCTTCCAATGGATCA
>ML778427.1:429684-448574 GCA_009831015.1 Picea engelmannii
CCATCATGACCTTCATCATATCTCTCAACTGTATGATAGTCTGCCTGAAGTCTTCTTCTTCATTCGGAACACGTTCATGGTCTTCTGCATGAGCCATGCTTGGTGAATGTCTCTCTACAACTTGCGGTGAATGAAACTGCTTCTTCCTTGTCGGATAAGAACTTGGCTCCACAATTTGACCTTCTCCTCTTGTGAGTTTCAACCTTGTGAGAATCAGAAACAAAACTTGCAAACAATCAAGTCTTCAAAACCAGTGCTCTGATACGAACTTGATCTAAAAATGAAGAAGACTTGAAAAACTTGAATAATTATTCCAAGTGAAATGTTATGTGTTTAAAGCAACATGATCAATTTGCAACACATAAATTAAGGATTACTTATGCAAAATACACATAGACAGCAGCATAAACATTGAACATAAACACATGTGCACAATAATTGATAAAGGAGTTCACCCCTCTTATGGGCTACATCTCCTGGTCCAGCTTCCAATGGATCATTATTATTAATTTCTCAAAAGGTGCTCAAAAATATGTCTTACAATGCCCAAACTGACAAACCGACTGCTCCAATGGCTTCCCAGCGTCCCAAAACCCCTGTCTGGGATCTTTCGGCACCTCAATCGGTCGAAAAATGAAGAAGTTAGGCCTCCTGGAAGTCTCCTTCTTCAAGCTTGCTCTCTTTGGTTCTACAATTCACACTCCCCCTTCACAAACCTGGCTCACACGCTCTTTTAAGCGTAAAAACCCAGCACCAGGTGCAACCGCACCAATGGTGCAAACCATAGGATGGTTAAGGCACCTCCAGCCCCTAACCGCGTCGGCACCTGGGCATATGGCCATGTGACCTCGCGCATTGGCAAATGAGGGTTAAACCTGTCATAACCGTGCAACTTTCGGTTTGGGGTCCCACGCCAATATTTAACACATGGGTCTTGGTTTCAAACCCTGCGGAAATCATTTAACACACGGTTTATACAATATATACAATGCAATGTATTGCAATACATTGCAATACAATGCAATGCAATGCGCGCGCCAAACGGTCGGGCCAATACATATATGTTTGGGTCATATGTAATACAATGCGTCCATGGGTCGGGGCTAAGCCCCGGCCCGTCCCCCCTTTCCTTCCAAACATAAATCAACCTTAAATAAATGTTTTATGACATGGTAAACAAGGAGCAAATGGCAGTACTTTGGTTAGCGGAGAGTTATGAAGTCGTTCGTGTTGGGGGAGGTCTGGGGGTCAAACCCCACGGACTCCCAATACAATTTTATATAACCATATGAACAAAAATGAAGGGGACACGTGGCGCCCATGGATTGGGCCACGTGTCCTCATATTACTTGCCACCAATCAGACACGTGTCACCATCCAATATGCCATCAACCAACCAATAAACAACTGCCACGTCATCACCTTACAGCCTGTACGGTCCTACCACGTCACTGTACGGACTGTACGGACTGGTACAGTCAGCATCCAACAATTTTGCCTGTTTGGCTTGGTGGACAGATCGCGATATCTCCTTCATATGGACTCCATTTGAGAATGTAAATATACCGCCAGAATCAGGAAGACGAGATAGACGCAATGGCACGGTTTTTGTCGCATTCTGAGCACTTTGAAAATTGAGCAAAATTTGATCCCCTGATCATCCACTCACACCGGATTTAAGCACAAGCCCGCATGAACTTGGTTGAGGGGATATCCTCCCAATACCTTCTTAGCGTCAGATATATTTCTAGGGATCTATTCATATATGGGGGTCTTTCTAGTACCTTTACCTTTGTGAGAGGCGGTGCTTTTGAGATTTAAGGCTTTGTTGCCCTCCCCATATGGTGGACCTGACTTACAGCTATTCACCTGGGCATTGGTTATATCGTGGTGGCTTAGTTGATTGACATAGTTATCCACATAGGTTACTTTCAAGGGTTACTACACAAGTACCCTGACTTAGATAAAGGTCAGACAACACACAACCTTTATGTAGGATTACCTCTCCAAGGGATCTAACTGACTAGTTGTTAGTCCCATGAGGACCCTTATAATTGATTTTGATACCTATAATCTTTTGAAGGGAGTCTCAAGCCCCCCTTGGGAGAGGCATACCTGCTTTAGGGAGGGAGGCCCCTTTCATCCACTTTATCTTGTTTCTGTGCATATTGGCCTTTTTTATTTATTTTTGTGTGCTCTTTTATTATTAGTTGGCCTTTGGATTTTATATTGTGTCATGAGTTTTCATTTCCATCATTAGTGGAGTCTCTGTGACTACCTCAGTTAGCACAACCCAACCCATGGTCTTTTCTCATTCCACGAGGAAAAATCCTTTTGTATATCCGAGTGGTACGTCGAATCATTATACTCAACCAATACCTTAGGCCTCTAATCATTTTTATCTTGGTATTGCTAACACGTCTTCTCACTTTCTATCCTCTATCTCATCTCCTTATGTGAATCCTAGTTTTGGGTCTAGGGGCATGATGCCTCCTTATTCGCCCTTTTAGTTTGGTGGGAGTCATATCCCTCAACCAAATATTACGGTAGGAGTTTAGAATGTTCCTTCCTATGGATCCAATACTAGGTGCACTTTTCCAGGAGCAAGTTCTCAAATAGGCAGTCATTCTACTTATTACATCCCATGGAGGATATCCATCTGTCTTCTAGTGTTTCATCTAGGGGTAGTTATCTTTTTAGTATGAGAAACCCACTTTACGAAGTTCCTTTGTTTGGGGGAAACATATATTTTCACCCAAGAAACCCTTTTTATGTCACTTTCTCTTTGCAAGCGACTTCCTCGGTCACGATGCCCTTACAATCCTTTATGAATAATTTTGGAGGATTATACTATCCTTCCATATAGGGCCATGGTGTATACCAAAATCCTTCCTATCCCTCGATTCCTCAAAACCATTATTTCTGTAACCTTGGTCTCAAACTCCTCAACCAACCGCCACCACCATTCTAGTCACTGCAAGTTATGATGACATTATATCACCAACCTCTGTTAGTAATGTTGGAGATAAGTCAACAACCTCTGCAGGTCATGTTGAATACCAATAGCCAACCGTTCCATGTCATGTTGGGGGCACAACTCTAGTCACTACTAGTCACACTGCACATCCATCACCAACCTCTGCTAGTCATGTTGGGGATTAATCACCAACCTATGCTAGTCATGTTGGGGGTTCATCATCAACCTGTGCTAGTCATGTTGAAGGTTCATCACTAACCTCTTCTAGTCATGTTGGGAATCCATCACCAACCTCTACAAGTCATGGTGGAAATTTTCTACTAGCCTCTACAAGTCATGATCAGAGCATGTCACTAGCCACTACAAGTCATGTTAGGGGCATTCATATGATTGAGAATCCTAGATGTATGATATGTAAGCTGAAGTTCCTTTGTATGATTTTCAGAGGAGATCACCTTACTCGTTTTTGTCATGTTACTATTGTGGTATAATAAGTGTGGTCCTTGCCTGGGGGCCCTTCGGTTTCTGAGTCATCTTTGGTTTCCCAAAATTTTAATCCTTCTTTGGTTGATGAAGCAGTTATGTCAATGCAATCTTCAACTGATACCACACCTATTTTTTTGGGTGATGTGTCTCTTGACCTTGTTGTCTCACATCCTATTCAACCAACAATTGAATAAGTGGTCGTGACAATGCAATATTCGTTCGATCCCACTCTTCTCTTGGAGAGTGAAAAGTCTAAGGAAGTGACATTTCCGATGCAATATTCCATCAATCCCACTCTTATTTTGGGGGATGATGAGTCTGTCGACCATGTCCTTAGAATTTCTAGTTCTGTACCTTTTGCACAAGGGAGCATTTCACTCTCTCCGAGTACGCTCCCTCCAAGTCCTAGAGTGTTTTCCTTTGATTGGAATGATCTTGTAGAGCCTTGACTTCCTTCTTCTACACCCTTCTAGATAAGGGGATTTCTTGCATATATTGTAGATAAGGTAACCTCTGCAAGTATTTTATCCTCCTCGACTTGGAAAGATTTGGGTTTTCCCAAGATTGTGTCAGCTATCTGTGAGTTAATGAATTTTGACAGAAGTATTTCATGGGAGACTTGGCCTCCCCCATCATATGATGCTTAGAATAGTATTCTCAAGTATTGTTTAATCTCTTTTCCGACTCTCTCAAAAAGAAAAAATATTTTCGAGTGATCTTGTCTCTTTCACACTCGTAAATTGGATTTGAAAGGATGTCTATTTGGTGTAATTTTAACCCTCTTTCAAACCAAGTAGAGTAATTTAGAGAAAGGAAAAATCTAGTCACCAGTGGGTAGAAGATTTCTCGTAGGTATTGTTTTATAATTTTTTAGGCCTAGGGGACTTAATTTATGAAAAAGAACATTCTTTGGAGTTAATTTGTAATTTCATATCATCCTCTCTCTTGCAATACTAAGCCTATTGTTGATTCCCACTATTGCATTATAATCCTATTATCTTGAGAAGTTTGCATCATCAGCCAAGAAGAACCTTGTTTATATCCTTTGCAGCTTCACATCATGTACCCTATGAGGAAACATTCCCTTGAGTGTCCATATCAGACGTGTACATTCTTTCATTGAGCATAGGTATGTTCCACTATTGAAATTAGTTTCTTACTCGTGACACTTTTTTTCTCCTCTGTATCATAGCATTCATTTTTCTATGAAAAAACAAAAAAAAAGATGGGCGGAAAAATAATATTATCTCATGTTGGTAGTAGTTGTGTCACCTTTGAACATAGCGCAAATTTTTGAGTCCACTTATCATCAAAATATTGGGTTTATCATGACCTTAAAAATTGAAGATCCTTACTTATATTTTAATCCCCCGACTGGTTACTCTTATAGTCCCTATGGAGAGTTTTATTGGTGCCTCTTGCATCAGAAAGTTTCATAATTGAGTCTATGCTGCCAGAGTGATCCATATGTCTCATGATCTTGTTCAAAGGATGTCTATCAGCCTGTGTCATCCATTTCTCAGAACTCTTGACTTTGCATGTTGGCCATACCCTCAGTGTGTCTAAGAGTTACATGAAGATGTAGTCCTACCATGAACATTGGTCCTACTTTCCTTATGGGTAGGTAACCTTGAACCCAACTGTTGACATCTCCTCATTGGTTGTTGACTGGGGGCTTACAATCATCAGTGGAAGTCTCTCTCGCCATAGACAATTGGGAATACATCAATGTCTCCTGATCGATGGATTATTCAAGTGTTCGACCTCAACACCTTTATTGACACTTGCAAGAATGTACTCGGTGCCTTAACACCTACTTCAATTATCAATAGGTTATCTCATGTTTGTTAACCATATACCTTAATGACCGATAATCAAAAAAATTCTCATTGTTTTCGACCTCAACTCCATTATTCACATGATGTAGACTTACACCTTTGGCGGATCATGTAGAAGACTTGAAGACATCAGTTCATAGTCACATCTTTCCTAAGCTATTTCTATCATTCATTGGACCAGTAACTATATGACTTGACTGATCATGGGAGATCAGATTGTACTCCCTTGTATACATATGCCTTGATATTTATTTTGAGATTGGTTTTCACAGGGCCTTTTTTGTGACTATGATAGCCTATGGCATGTATCTACCCTTGTATTTACTATTCATAGCCATGAAAAATTGTTTGGTATATTTCTACATGGATCTGCAATGTAATTCAAATTGGCAACCATGTGCACAAAGTCAATATGAAATTTAATATTTTTATGAGAAACCAATTCATCCAGATGGGTATCCATTACTCCACTTATGTGAATTATAATATATTTCGGCCATTGTAGATACTCCTCTGACCTCACACATTAAGGGGCACTTGTTATAGCAATATTTTCCTCACCCTAGGCAAACTTGCTCAGAAGGCCTTTTCCATTTCCCTGTGTAGACTTGAAGTCCCTTTTTGTAGTTCCGAGCTAAAAAATGTATTTTTCTACATATACGTGCCCTAACAACTATACAACATGTGTGTACATAGGTTGCACCATTATAGCCCATGTGCATCGGGTTTTGTGCCCAAAATTAAAAAATAGTGTCGAGTTTCCATGTCACGTCATGAGATCCATGATCCTTGAACTTCCATATACTATAAACATTCTGAATCAGTGCTTCAGTTGCATTTGAAGGTTGTAAATGGGCCATATCCAAGTTGTGGATAAGAGGAGAAGAATTCAACTTTGAGAGAAAAGTTACTCTGGAGAAATTATTCACTTCATATCGAGTCTGCATCTTTTTGTCCTTTTAAGTCTAAACACATTGTTGATCCCCCAATCTCTTCCTTATTTGCAGGTGTATTCTTTGAGTCTAGTGCTCAACAGTGGAATTTATTGAACGTCTTGACGAGGTAGTCTCTTTATATTGTCTTTTTAGCATATTTTTTTATATAGCATACTTGAGATTAGAGTTGATTTCTGTAGTCATTTATGTCTATTGTCATTTAGCCTGTGCCATAGAGTGATTTTCCTCCTAAAAAAAATCGATTTGAAACATCCATTGATAATCAATTTACCAATGTAGGACATTCATCCCTACAGTGACCTTCAAACCAACACATAATACACCATACATGTCGACGCGCCACTTTTATCTTTTCCATATCCCGCAACTACGTTGTAATATTTACAAGTTGGTTTTGCACCTGCGACGACCCTTCTAATTTATCAGACAAGGAAGTCGCTCAGGATATTATTCATTCATTCAATTATAATCCATTAACAGAGTAACAACATAAGTCATTAACACAATCATCCATTTAAATCAGAACACACACACACACACACACACACACACACACACATATATATATATATATATATATATATATATATATATATATATATATATATATCCATTCATAGAGAGAAATGAAGCTTCATATTATCTCCAATATTCCTTAGAAAGAATACAAAACCAAATTCAGGTTACACATGAAATGGTGTTCTAGTAACCCGGAGCTGTAGGTCATTCTACAAACAAAATATATTCAAATGTTCCATAGGCTCTCTACTCATCCTCTCAGTACTGATCAACTCAACTACAATATAGACTCTAATAAAGATTTTTTCTAGAATTACACAAAGGTATTACAAAAATCAAATAGACACCATAAAAAAATTGGACCTGACCATTACAAGACTTAGATAGACTCCATACAAAAATCAGTTCTACAGGCTTCTAACATATTCATGCAGCCCACGTAACCTCCTTGAGGCATCCCAATATTAAAAAAAATTCCAACTCAACCATCATCTCCCCCCATGACCTCTCATGTTTTCTTCATTCATTATTATCAAAGATTCTCGAATATATATTTTTTATTTGACTTGCATGTAATATATTTCTAATATTCTACGTGTAGTACCAAAATTAATTGTCCCATGTTCCTACTTCCATTCAACTTCATTTGATTATATGTGTTTGAAAAACCAATTTATGTGAAATATTAGATATGCGCACACACAACTTTCCAAAAAACAAGGGTGCCAAAATTGAGTATAGAAAATTGTCCAATGATCATTCTAATTATTTTCTTAACTCCCCCAACTCTTTTTCGTTGGTTGAGAGTAGAAACCGATGATTATTAGGTTTGTTAGATTACTTTAGAGGTGCTTGGAAGAAAAATTCTTTAAGTTTTTATTGATACATGAGATTTATGGTGGCAACGAGAACAAGCAAAATATTAGCTACACTGGTAAGAAATGAAAGGATGTTGAAAGACGCTTAGAGGCAATGGGGTTGGCATAATCCCCATGAAAAATTCAATCTTCATTGTACCTATTGTAGAAAGAATGGGTCACATGAAGCGACTAAATGTAGAGTTGCATGGGAGGAGATCAGAGGGAGACATAATTAGAAAGAATACAAGGTTAAAACATCTGATACAGAAAAATGTAAAGAACCTCCTCACTACATTGTTTCCAATTGAAATATAGGATTGACTGAATATTTGTTTTTACACTTCATTTTCTTCTTGGAGAGATGCATGGCTTCTTGACACAGGTGAAACCTCCCACATGAAATTCCAAAGAGACTTATTCAAAGGCTTCAATGAAAATGTATATTTCATAATGTATTTTTCAAATAGATCAAGTCTCAAATTCTCGCAAATGGGCACCATTGGGATTAAGTTTCCTAGACTCAGAATTTTTTTCTAGATAATGTGCTCTATCTTCCCGAGTTGCAAAGGAAATTTCTATCCCTTGTGTACATCTCACACCAAGGCCACTATGTTCATATGTTCGGTGGAAAAGTTGAAATAAGGAATGATTTTAAGAGCATGGTTGTCTTGACCAGAATAGAATATGGAATATTGGTGAAGCTGAAAGGAAAATCTACCCATACAAAAAATGTTGCATACCTCTCTCATCATGCTGAAGGTATAATTCCATCTAGTCTTTTGTGGCATGCTATATTTGGTCATATTAATTATGATACTCTATGTTTATTGAGAAATAATGGTGTTTTTTATTTTGCTACTCTTCCTAGGGAATTGAAGTAATGTGATGCTTGTATCCTTGGAAAGAACAAGAAAAAACCATTTCATTATTCTATTTCTAGAGCATGTAGAAAACTTGAAATCATCCATTCTTATTTGTGTGGACATAAGCCTATTCCTTCTGCAATTTGAAATAAATATATCATGAATTTTATTCATCATTACACCAAGATGTGTTGGGTGTTCTTGTTGAAAGAGAAAATGCAAGCCTTTGAAACTTTGAAAAATATTCATGTATGGATTGAAAATGAATCTTAGTCTCATATTGGATCTCTTCACACTAATAATGGAAGAGAATATACATCTAACAAATTTGAAAGCTACCTTCACCAACATGGAATCAAACATCAAACCACAGTTCCATGTAATCCTCATTATAATGGTGTAGCTGAAAGAATGTAAAGGACTCTCCTAAATCTGGTTCATTCAATGATGTTTTTCAAAAATGTAAAATTAGTGTTTTGGGGTGATGTTATTCTATGTGCATCTTACTGGAAAAAAAGGTGTCCATCTCATGCTCTTGAAAACAAGACTTCGTATGAAATGTGGTATGGCTGCATTCCTTTGGTGAGGCATATTAGGGTATTTGGTTCCACCTACTATGCATTTATTCCTAAGGAGGAAAGAAGAAATATTTATGCCAAGGAGTTAGAAGAAAATATTTTTGGCGTATTCAAATACCACCAATGGATATCATCTTTACAATGAGGAAAACAAGAAATTCATCCTTTCTAGAGATGTAATCTTTCTTGAATCCTCAAAGAATGAAAAAATTGTTGAGGAAGCTTGATCATCTTGAAAAATTCACCCTTGTAAATATATATCATGAATTTGATAACGAGATTCAACATCTCGAAGGGGATATCCCTATCTTGCGTCAATCTATGGAATCTCATTTTTCTTTTGAAGCAATATCTTCCTCTCATGGATATGTTCCAGTCAGTTCATCAAAACCTGAAGTTCATTTCGATGATGTGATTGAGAGGATCCAAAAGCTAAGTATTCATAAGAAATCATCACCATCTCAATCAATTGAGCAACCTAGACCATATCAAAAAGTTCCACCAAAATGGCTCATGAAAACGCTTGAAAGTTCTCATCCTAATGAGATCAAAAAGATAGGACCAAAAAAAGGCTCATGGAAAAACGATTTGCACATAAAGAAGGAATTGACTATGAAAAGACTTTTGCCCCGACCACAAAATGAGCTACCATCTGTACTCTATTTTCCATGGAAACACATAATGGATGGAGAATTCATCAAATAAATGTGAAGAATTCTTTCTTGAATGGAGACTTGGAAGAAAATGTTTTCATTTCTCAACCATAAGGATTTGTTGTGAGGGGAAAAAAACAAAAAGTATGCAAGCTCATCAAATCCTTATATGGCCTTAAACAAGCACCATGCGTTTGGTATAAAAATTTAACTCAGAATCTTCTTAAATTGAATTTTAATCATTTCAATCTTGATGATGCATTTGTGTTTATGAATAAAGTTGGAAAAACTATTGTATATATTTTAGTATATGTATATGATCTATTGATAATAGGGAACAATGAAATCTATATTGCATCCATAAATAAAGAGTTGAAGAAAGGATTTGAGATGCATATTATGGATATCTTCCGTACTATTTGGGCACTGTAGTGAATCAAAATACAAAGTACATATTCATCTCCTAAAAGAAGTATGTTGGAGAATTGTTTAAAAAGTTTGACATGACTCGGTGTAATTATGTTTCCACTCCAATGGAACAAAATTTGAAGCTGACATCAAAGGAAGGGAATGAATTTAATGATGAGACAAAGTACATAAAACTTGTGGGAAACCTTATCTATCTTACTACCATCAGACGAGGCATTACACAATATTTTGGACTTAGGTACTCTAACATGGATGACTTCAATTTGATCAGATATTTTTATTCAGACATTGTTGGGGATAAGGAAAACCAAGTATCAAATCCAAGTTATCTCATGAGTCTTGGATTAATAGTTGTCTCCTTGATATCACACAAATAGTTAGCTCTAACAGATTCCACAACATAGGAAAAATCTACAGAAATTGCAAAATCAACGAAGGAGATTGTGTGGCTTAGGTAAAGGATTGAACATTTGCAACAGAAACATTTGAATTTCTACTCTTCTAGTTGACAATACTTTTGCAATCAAGTTGGTCAAGAATCCTAGATTCCATGACTGAATTAAGCATATGAACAAAAAATAACATGTGATTCAATATCATGTAGAGATCAAAACTATTTGCTGAAAACATTGTTCTACAAATAAGGAAATTGCATACATATTCACCAAAGCACTTGAAGAAAAAAATTAAAAAAATTTAGAACAATGCTTAAATTAAAAAAAAAAACCATTCAAATTAAGAGAGACAATGTTAGACAGGGAGTCAATATTGGACACGTAATCTTCAGGATTACATTACTTTTAACTTTATTGTAAATATGACCCATTAGGGAACATCAAGATTCATTAATTTATATATTTATTGAGTTTCACTTTATATTATGTTCAAATCAATTGGAAATTTTAGTGGTCTAAAAAAAAATTATAAGTTCATAGTTTTTTACTAGTATGAATGGAAAATAAGTTTGTTTTTTCTTAAGGTTTTTTTTTTAATATATTATTAGTGTCAAAACCATTGTAGCATTATTTTGTATTGGGAAATAATAACGATTGAGAATAATTTTGTTGATGTTTTGATAAATCCTTACATTGAAAAAATAGGATTATTTCTTTATTATCATAAATTTAGAGTAAATTTTACTTTGATTTTATTTTATAAAAATTATTATTTTAAAAAAATTGAATTACATACTATAAAATTTCATTAAAAAGTTAGTTGATTATTATTTTATTTTACAAAAAAAATTATTTTCAAAAATATGGATTGTATTATAAGTGGGGGTTGGTCAATTCCTAAAACCTTTTGGGATGAAAGAGTGTGTCACTTTTATGACATTAAGAAGGTTGAAGATGAAAAACACTTTCTCTTAACTCAAAATATTGCTCACACTACCAACTTTCGTAACCTCTTAACTCAAGAAAAGTATGGTGATCTTGGAAAACTTCTCTTAATGCTTTTTCAACACACAAACAAAATTCTAAAAGATCACAAGTAATGACTTACCCTCTTAAAATCTGATAAACCAACATACATTTATAAAAACTTATTAAATACTCATCTTATTTTATTTTAATAATTTCAGAATATCCATTTACTACATAAATTTGAAATTTAAATATCGTAATTCATTCCAAAACAAGTATAACCATTGAAAAATGAATAACTATTGAAAAACAAATAGCGGTTCAAAATCTAAGAAGTAAATTTGAAATTGTATTCATTATTGTTCTTTCAAATCTTTTTCCTTGCCCTAACATAAACATAACATTACTGTTCTTTCAAATCCTTTTCCCTGCCCTAACATAACATAACATTTCAAGTCATCAGGCATTATCTCTTCCTCAGCTTTATTGCAGGAGGCTCCGAATAATCTGTTTTGCGGTGGCAGGATCAACCCTTCCCCTTCCGGGTGTCACGATACTGATATCTCCATCTTTAAACCTTTTAAATCCTTCTACGAAGAGCTCAAGAAACCGTACTTCGGGGCGAGCATTAGCGCTTCCCTCTGTCGGTAAACAAATATGTTGAACTTGAAGACTACTAATTTCACCCTTACCTGGACCGTCTACCCATCGCACCTTGAAAGTACAATCACACGTTTTAGGCTCGTGCTGATTCCGGTTAACCTGCCATCAGATAATATACCCTGTTACAAGTTAATGAAAAATTGCTTCTGTAATGTAATGTGTTTAGGTATAGACGCATTGTGTGTTGTGGATGATTTTAAGGATGAAAATTTATTTTAAAATGTAGAAAATTTGGCCAATCTTACTAATCCTTCATATGTTAACTATAAATATTTCCTGATCTATAAATATTTTTGGATATTTTTGTAAAAATATTTAAATTTATAAAGATCTTTTATATTTTTTATAAACGTAAAATAATTTTATCCTTTAAAATCTGTGGACTAATCATTTTTAAAATAGCTAATCTAAAAATTTAACCCTTAACATAAACTTAACCCCTAAAATCATGAAAAAGATTTGAAAAAAAAACAACTCTTAACATATCTTTTAGCAATTCATGAACTCTATAACATGTAAGGCAATATAATGACTTGGAAAAGACATAATCTAAGGATTTCCAGAGACGGAGGACTATAGAAATGCAATACAAAAATTTGATAAAAAAACAAATCTATTTATTTCTCCAATCAAAAACTTTATTGATTAAAAAGAAAATACTCTCTATAAGAAATAAATTTAACCTCTGTGACCCGTGCGTCGTAATAAAGCTCCGCTCCATTCCACTGGTATAATGCACATACTAGCATATTCTCTATCACCTGGCTGCACTGAGAATCTTGTAATTGCTTGGAGACGAGTCGAAAACTCTCTCTCGCGTTCTTTACTTTCATGGCGATTTGCATATTGACCTCTTCCACCTCTTGTTCTTCCACACCTTCGTATGTAACTGTAAAGTACGGACTGTATCCATAGTCGACGGATACAGCATACCACGCCTTATCCGCTGGACATTTATACTCGAGCTGTTCAGCCATTCAAACTGTGGAAAGTTCTATGAACAAAATGCTTCGCAGAAGTTTGGAATCTCCGACGAGCAAGATGTCCACAGAACTCTGAAAACTTTTGTAAAAGGATGCGGTGTAATGTTTCCCAGGGTGGCTGCATTTAATGCATCACATTGTACCGTTGAGAAGGTATACCGTCGAGGACGTGGCTGCATTTAACGCAGTCCATTGTGCCGTCCAGAAGATGTACAGTCGAGGACGTGGCTGCATTTAACGCATTTCACTATTTGATTTTTATTTTATATTAATGACAAAACCCTATATCTATGTTAATGGCAAAACAATTTTCAAACATTCAACAGCTAAAGTTAAAGGGGACATTGCAATCATCATTAGTCACAATTGATGGTTGAGTGGGTTTAATGGTTAAGAACATGTATTTTCTCTTAAAAGTCACAAGTTCAAATCTAAAGAGAAGTAAGATATTCATACTTTCGCAGATTTACTTGTGAATTTTTAGAATTTTGTTTATGTGCTCAAAAATCATTAACAGAAACTTTCAAAAAAATTATCCTCTAAATAATATTTTGAATATATACCCCATACCTATAAATAAATTTATCCTTTAAATAATATTTTAAATATTCTCAAAAATATATATATATATATATATCTCTTTCATATAAAAAAATAACTAATATCTTATTAATATTTTATAAAGTTAAAGTAACTTACTAAATTCAATAAAAGCTATTTTATTAAATATATATGATTAGTGTGAAAATACAATCTGTTAAAGTATATCTTTTAAACATATAAAATTAAACTACAAATTAGGATTTTAAATATAACCTATACGAGTTTGCTCAAATGGAATCTAAGCTTATTTATGATAAGCGAGGTAGCGTTTTTATATGCATTAAGACAAAGAAACTATCATTTGTTAGTAAACGAAGATCCTTTTTTCCATAACAATTATTGAAATGGAAGATAAATGAAAAAATTAATACATATTTAACTTAAAGTATATCTTTTAAACATATAAAATTAAAGTACAAATTAGGATTTTAACGTATATCTTTTAAACATATAAAATTAAACTACAAATTAGGATTTTAAATATAACCTATACCAGATTGCTCAAAATGAAATCTAAGCTTATTTATGTTAAGCCAGGTAGCCCTTTTATATGCAAGAAGACAAAGAAAGTAACATTTGTTAGTAAACCAAGATCCTTTTTTCCATAACCATTATTGAAATAGAAGATAAATGGAAAAAATAATACATATTTAAAAAATTCCTAAATATAATAGAATCGAACAATGTCAATGTATTTTTTAAACATATGAAAAGTGGATATTTTGAAAAATTGCAATTTTAAGTATAACTCATACAAGATTGATTGTCTCACGAATGGAATCTAACTTATATAATAATGAGATTGTTAAGAATGGAATTTAATAAATTCACTATCTCTTTTATATGCAAGACTAAAAGGAAAGTAATATTACTTGCTCGCAAACAAGCCTTTCTCATAATAATAGTTGTAATAGAAGATAAATAGAAAAAATAATACAGATTTATAAAATTTAAAAAAAAAAATTGAGAGAAATCCTATAGAGGTTATGGAGTCTTCCCAAACACTTACATGTTCTAGTTGTATTGTTGTGGTTGTCCTTCTTTCATCAAAATCACTTCTCCTTCATAAAAAAAAAACATATATTGTTTTTTAATGTTACTCTTTTCAACATGCCTAAATACCTAATACATTTATCACAGGAATGGTAGCGACAACATGCATTTCAATATATTTGAAAGTCCTCATGCTTCCTTTTCTCATTTGATTATGCATCTTGTGCTTCAATTTGTAATTATAATCATTGGTTGTTTCCAATATTTTGACTTTTTTTTATACTTTATTTTGATTATAATTATTATTTTTTTTACACAAATGTTTTATGATTAGATTTTTCTATTTTGTGTAGTCTCAAAATTACTCACAATATTAATAGGTAACTTAGAAATACTCAAATATATTTATATATAAAAAGGTGACTCCAAGAAGTTGATGGAGAAAATAGTGGCAACAAGGTGATCACGAATGCACTCACGTAAGAATATGTGCAAATTTGTAGTAACACATACACATTTTTAGTAATATTTTTGAATGTGTTTCTAGGAATGTGTACACATTCCTAGAAATGTGCATGCACTCTACGAATGCAAGCACGGTCATGTTATCGCACAATCTATACTTCCCCAATCCCAAAAGAAAGTAGGCCTAGATTGACATAACACAGAGGTAACCCTATCAATGTCACCCCAATAAGGTACCTCTTTCTCTTGAGGAGGAAAACCTCGCTCCAACAGAGACGTCCCAAGATCTAGTTGGTTGATGACGGAAGATAAGAGAAGGTAATACCACCCCTCCCTCTAGGTCACTAAAATGAATGAAGTCACTTGAAAAGGTTGTGTCATGGGGTCAAGTGGAAATAAGGTGAATGATACCTGCCCTTTACCAAAGAAATAACAAACGTTATATAATAACCAATGATATAAATGCTTTCAATCAATAAATTCAATATAAAAGGTCTGCTACCAATTAGGTTTATGCATATATGATAGATGTGTAGAAATAATAATAAATCCGAAAATTGTAACTTATAAGGAGAATGTGATTAAATATAAATACCTTGGAATGATAATACTTTTGTCACTTACAATTTCTATATTTATAGAAGCCAAGAAATGGTTTTCATAGTACTTATAACAACAACAAATAAATAGGCATGACAACAACAAAAAACTTCAGAAAAAATACATTACTAAGGCAATCTAATGAACACTTTTAACATATATTGATTGTGGATTGCCTAGTACAAATTAAGGGTGGCTTATCAATTGACAAATGGGTTTACATGCTATCAAAAGTGGTTGTAACAACAACAACATAAGAGTGATAACAACTGCAAGAAACCTTCAGAAATGTACTTTGTGAAGAGCAATTTAGGCACAATTTAACTCCAACTAACAATGATTTGCTTCATTCAAATTTATGGGTTGGTTTAGTTAACTTATAAGCTAAATTGGATGTTATATAGTGGTTGTAGTAGTGTTAGAAACAACAAAAAGTTAGTACCTTAAAACTAGGTTAGTAGGTTAGGTCAAGTTGGTAGAGATAACAAGTGATGTTGAGTGTAGTCTTGTCAAAGAATAGGATAAGAGGACTAGTGCCTTCAAGAGTAATGGAATCAAAGTGGGTGGATTCTTCTAAGGCTGCAAATCAATTTATGATAATGCACAAAATTCTAAGAGGCAAAATGCATAGGAGAAATAGTAACTTAGGTCCCCCTATGCATTGACATCAAGAGACAAGATGCTAGGGTGTAGGAAATTCTAGGCCCTAGCCTCTTTCTCTCCTTAGTATTTTTATGGAGTAAAACTTATAAAAATATAACTAAGTCAAAATCTTTAGAGTGCTAGCAATTTAGGGCTCCAGGGTTTTACTAGTTACTAGATCAATTCAATGAGAACCTTGGAAAATAGAAAGTAAGAAAGTAGCAATTTAAGTTTCTTACTTCAAGCATTAAGTACACCATGCAATTTCATAATCTTGTATGAGAAAATAAAACCATACAACAAACCATTCAATAGATGAAAAAAATGCATATTTTATTTACTTGCACCAAGAATAATCATGAGAATAGCATGCAAGATCACCATAAAAACTTCCAAGATTGATCGAAGTTGCAAAAATAGCATGATACATGAGTGTGCCTCACAATTTCAGCCAGTACACCGCACTAGGGCGCAAATTTCAGACCTCTTATCTTGTATGACAAGTTGTTATGTGTAAAATTAGAGTATTTTATGTTTATTTATACAAAAATTTTTTACCTTTAATTAATTTTAGGTCAAAACAAGGCTGACTTCGGGATTTTACAATCAGATTCAAATGCGAAATAATTAAAATTATTTTGCATCTAAAAACACCTCCAAGGGTGACGTCATGCCCTTCTAGGGTGATGCTGAGCTAGAAATGTGGGATGCCTGGCCTTGAGAAGCCCAGATGATGCCCACATGTGTCACCAGGATCGTAAATGCCTCCAAAATGAAAAACCTAGCTCTCGATGACATCTTAGCATTATGATGGTGACATCCAAGGCCTTCAAGGGCTAACTTCCATGTGGAAGAGCAAGGTCCCCCTAGGTCTAGGTCTGTCAGGGTGCATCCAAAGGCAACATCCTTCTTTTTCCCGGTGCAATTCTTCAATTTCTTCTTACCCCTAGCTCGGGTTGTAGCATCCATTTGTGAGATTTAAGCCCCCATAAAGGTCCAATATAATCATTCCCTCATCTGTACATGTCCACCGGGAAAGGTCCTACATCAACAACAAGTACGCCCTCCAGGGGTCCATAAGTCACATGGATCATAGCATATAAATCACATCCAATAATTAAATTACCCAAATATGTGAATCAAACCCGCCTTAACCCAAAAAAAATCTCAAAGACATTATGCCATTTGACAAGTTAGGTTTGTAGAAAGTCTCATGGTGTCCTATTGGGCTAACCTCTCTTAAGTTTGGTGTCTTCCCCAGGTGGGATCTAATACAAGTCATGTAATTGTATGAGGTGGCATGGGGTAAGTGTTTGGGCATCGGGTGCATGTTATAATAGGGAAATGTGAATTCTTACCTATGGGTGCCTTTGTAGAGGGTGAGTTGCACCTTGTCATAAATGTAATTGTTTCCTTTCCCACTCATTGCCTTTTATTCGTATCTTTATTTATTTTGATCTTTTTCTTTTGTGCTTCAAGGGAATAGTTGAGGGCCACTATCATGGCTTGATGACCATAGGTGACAACATTATCCACAAACATTTTACGGAAATGAGAAGATTGGATCGTGATGATACCCCATTTCTCTTGGCTATGCCACAAAGAGCCACTACCCTGGTTTGGTGACCAGATAGGTGGTAGTGTCATACCGCTACATGTCCATGGCCATAATAGGTCGGCTCATGATGAGACATCCTATCCATCAACTAGTACCTTGAGTTTTTATGTATCCTATGGGTCCCCTTTTCTTACTGAGAAGCTTTTCATTGCTTTCTCGGGGATCCCTCAGTGAAGCATTTCAAAGGTTTCAAAGTTTTACGATTGAAAACTCCTCACCTAGTTTATATCTATGTCTTAAAACTTTTATTAGCCATTAATTAACAATCGTACTTAGTCATTAAAAATTTGGAAATTAATCAAAAATTTTATAATTAAATACTTTTTAAAATTGTATATATATAATAACTTAATTTTTAAATAATTTATATTGAAATTAAATAGGATTTCTTATTTTTTATATTATAATTACAATTTCATATCGATAAATAATTATATAATTTCTCATATTTTTATTTGATCATGATAGAGATTTTTTGTATGTTGGTTTGTTTAGGATTATTGAGTGGAGAGGCTCTCTACATCCCAGTATGGGAGATATTTTCACATAACATAACACATTAAAATGATAAATAATAAAAATAATATATTAATATATTAAAATAAAAATATATTTATATATTAAAATAAAAATAATAATATTTTAATGTTTTTTAATACATTGATATATTGTAATATTAATGTATTAAACTAGAATATATCCATGTTAACCCCATATCTATCAAGCAAGACCATAAATTTATCATTGAAATAATATTTTGACGATTTTGGACTAATACATTTCCATTTTATATATATATA
>ML778427.1:448624-532720 GCA_009831015.1 Picea engelmannii
TTCTTATTATTATTTGATATATTATTCATTGGAACAATCCCAATTATGGATTGATCATGTCGGCTATTGTAAAAGGACCAAATCCCCTTTTGCCGATTGGTCATAATATAATTGTAATAGTCAAAAGAAGAAGTTGGCCCTACTAGTGAAAGGACACTCCCACACATGTCAGTCTTGTATAAATAAGGAGGCTAGTGCCTCACTTAGACACACACTCACTTGTTCATTTGAGAGACAAGTTTCTGAGCTGTAGCTGGAGAAGAGAGAGAGAGAGAGAGAGAGAGAGAGAGAGAGAGAGAGAGAGGCACATCTTTAGGAGATGAATTTCTGTACTTGTTTGAGTTATCTCTTGGCATTGTCTTGGCTATCTATATTAAGAAAGTTTTGTTGGGTTTTCTACCCCATGAGGGTTTCCTAGGATAAATGATTTGTCTCTTGTGATTGTGTATTTCTCAGTGATCTTATCTTATGTTGTTGTTATTCATTGAAATGCAAAGAACTATAATAATGGATTAAACATTAACATGGTATCAGAGCCAAGCTGAAGAGAGCATCTTTCACAACAGAAAAGTGAAAAACGTCACTCTTGTCGTACATGCAAATTAGGGCTTTTTGTTGGTGAGGTATTTCAGCCCTAAAACCATCTAGAAAAGTGTGCCCTCCCCCAAGGATCATTTTGACACCTTTATCTCACCTTTTCAGTGGCTAGATCTCCTAGAATGTGAACCCCTAGTTTTCACAAAGTACCAGAAAACCAGAGTACCAGAAGTACCAAAAAACCAGAAGCACCAATCCATAAATCTACAAATCAAGTTTAAGGGCGTAAAAGTTGGATTTTTAAAAATCTGACAGCACCATCTTACTCACCTCAGCTCAGCGCATCTATCCCCTGGATCAAAATTTCAAAATTTGAAGTTTGAAAAATTAGGGTTTTCTCATAAAACCCTAAGTTGCAGTTGCAGTTGCAGTCTCAGAACTAGTTGTAGTTGCAGTCGTAGTACCATTTGTAGTCACCCTTGAAGTTTTTAAGAGTTGGTAATCATTATCGTTATTGCCAGAAGGGGCCACTACCTGCAAATGCTATTAGAGGTATGTACTCACATATGTTTAAATGGTTAAACTTTAAAGAGTATTTGGAGGAGAAGGGATCTCTTTCCATAGATCCAAAAGGATCTCAAGATCCAACACATTCAGAGGAATGATGCAACCCAAGTGTGATTATTCTGATATGCATCCATTTGTTATATTGATCAATGTTGCATCATTCTAACCTTTTCTGAGTCAAGGTATTAGATGGATTAAAAGTTGGGATCATAGAGCTTATCCTATAACCCAACCTTTTGTCAAGATAGTGTATTATCTCAGTACAAAAGACAGGTTGAAGAAGGCACTCGTCACTTGAGTGAAGGAGACTTGGAAGAAAAGAAAGTACTCATTCTTGAGGACAAGGCTCTAGGTTTGATTAATCAAGTTGATAAGATTCAAAGGTACACATGATAAGTTGATGACTATAGTTGAGATAACAGTCTTTGTAAAGTATTATACTTGATAGCATATAGAGGTAAATGCTTTACCTGATATAACTAACACCTCCTCTAGGAGAAACCTCGTGTGTTAGTTCCAGGTTGCCATGGAATAATTTTTTATCACAACACTATGAGAGTGTTGACCTCATTTTTGTATTGTATTCCTTACCTTTAATCTTTGCTTCAGACAAGTTACAAATGATAGCTCTAAAGAAACTACTGTGATGATTATTCATGCTATTGCTTTATATTATCAAAAGGATATTACTCTTGCTTGTTATTTTTTTGACCTTGTTCCAGGTCATAGGGAAGCAATAGTGAAGGTTGCATACGGCAAAATACTAAAGGAGAAACCATAAATGGAGCAATCATCATTGGAAAAGAAGAGAATGGCTTGTATAAGCTAAAGGGTCACTCAGAAGCTACCATGACCCATGCCATTGAAAACTCATGTGAACTTTGGAATAAAAGATTAGCTCACATCAACTACAAGGTGCTACCATACATATGCAAAGCTGTCACAGGTTTACCAGAACTCAAAGTTGACCATGAAGGCATATTCAATGGATGTTCACAAGGGAAGAACATCAAGAACCCCTTTTCTAAAGAGAGACAACAAAGCAGAAGGAGTCCTAGAACTCATTCATTCAGATGTGTGTGGACCAATTCCATTATCCTCCATGAGTGGGTATGTATACTATGTATAATTTATTGATGATTTTTGTCGTAACACCTGGTTGTATCTCTTGAAATCTAAAGATGAAGTGTTCATGAAATTCAACGAATTCAAAACCTTGCTAGAAAATCTTTCTGAAAGAAAGATTAAGACACTCAGGTCAGATAATGGAGGAGAATGCACCTCAAACGAGTTTGTGAAATTCTGTAAAGATGTCAGGATCATGAGGGAACTCACTACTCCGTAAAATCCTCAACAAAACAGTGTAGCTGAAAAAAAGAACATAATGATAATGGAAGTTGTGAAGAATATGATCCATGATTAAGATCCTCCTATGTGCTTATGGGAAGAAGTAGCAATGGAAGATGTATATGTGTAGAACCGATTATCCCATAGTGCACTTGGGTTCAAGACCCTTGAAGAGATGTTCATTGGAAAGAAGTCAGAGGTAAGCCACCTCAAAATATTTGGTTGCCTGGTATTTATTGATATACCGAGAGAGAAAAGAAACAAGTTGGAACCCTCAAGAAAGATGAGAATATTTGTGGGATACTGTGAAGTCTCCAATGCCTTCATGATCTATATACCAGGTCACTGCCACATTGAAGATCAACAGGGATGTGACCTTTTATGAATATGCAATGCTCAAGAAATTGAGAAAATACTAGCTTGACAAGGTATATGAAGAGGAACTCATAATCCCCAGAACTGTAGAATCAGTGAGGGAGGTTCCCAGAGCCACAAAACCAGTGAGGGAAGTCGTAACTTCCCCTGATGAAGAAATTCTAAAATACCATGATATAATAGAAGTTCAAGAACCTCCTCAAATGACGATCCTCCATAAAAGAAATCCAGCTTGGGCTAGAGAGCTTATTCAAGATGGAGAGAAGTATGGTGTTCCCAAAGAAACCACGAGACAGGTGAAAAGACCAAAGACATTCTCCAATTATACAAATTTGATGTGTGATCTCTTAAAGTAGGAACCTACGTATTTTGAAGAAGCCATTTAGAATAAATAATGGGTAGATGCCATGACAGAAGAATACCAATCCATAATAAAGAACGATGTATGGGAAATAGTTCCCAGACCAAATAGTAAGGATTTGGTATCATCCAGATGGTTCTTCAAAATAAAACATGCTTATGATGGAAGCATTTAAAGAAATATTTGTAGCTCGTGGATTTTCTCAAAAATAAGGAATTGACTATGAAGAGACATTCTCTGCTGTATCCAGATACACTTCGATCAGAACCATCATAGCCCTTGCAGCTAAGATGAAGTGGAAGTTACACCAGATAGACATAAAGACAACTTTCCTAAATGATGTTATCGAAGAGGAAGTGTATATAGAGAAACCTCAAGGATTTGAAGTTGAAGACAGGAAGTGTGACATCCCTAAAATAATGAAATTGAACAAAATATTTTAGAATCTAAAAGTGCTGGAAAGTTATTTCCGTTTTTAGTAAATTCTGAAATTGGAAAACTTTTGCCAATTATGGCAATTCCAAATTTCGAATTTTATGATTGTAATAAATGATTTGATTATTGGGCAGAGTTTTGATTTGTCCCAACTAGTTACTTGACTATGACACATGTATGAAAAATGAAAGAAAATAATATTTTATATTGATTGCAGGAGGAAAAATGGAGCAACCATGTTGAAATTAGCTGACCATGACTCCATGAGTAGGGAACATATTGAAAATAACTCTGGGCTGATTGTTTTTTTTTGACAAGAACGATTATGTTACATTAAGCGGCATTCTGGCCAGCCAGAATCAGAAAGTTACAAATCTGAAGAAGGTTGGTGACCTCTAACAGTGCTTCCAACCTTCTTATGAATGTCTTGGGAGACCAATCCCATCTGCTTCTTGAGCTAATTCGAGAAAATGACAAAAATTGCATACATGAGTAAATTCTCACAAACTGTGAGCATTGTAGAAGACAGAAGCAAAGCATTAAATCGAGGGGGATGAAATTTTTCCCTTAATGTAGGGAGCCAGCTTTTTCTGAGAACCTAAAGAAATGTTGGAGGCCGTCTCCTTTTCTCTGCGCGCTTTGTTGGTCCTTCGCCCTCGGGTAAGGGGTGGAGACGGAACTGAATTGTCTTCAGGTTCAGAAGTTTCCACAGAGCCTCTAGAGGGGACCGAAACAACCATACCTGCAGAGGTAGAGGGTTCCGGAGCTGAAGCCCAAGTTTCTCTCACTGCTACTGGATCCGGGGGGGTGGAATCCAGAAGGATTTTGTCTGTCGGAGGATCTTCCTTAACTGTTGTTGCTTCTGGATCTAGGGCTTCATCTTCCTTCAGCGCATCAAAGCTGTTTTTATTTTCTAGATTTGTCTTTGCTGAATGTGTGGCCTTCAGAGCCTGGGATAGTGGGTCCTTTCACCTTGGCGGCCTTCGTCGGTTAGATACTGGCTGAAAACCATCTTCTTTGACTGGTCCCGGCTCCTCAGTGGCTTTGGGGCAGTTTTTTGCGAAATGACCGTAAGCATGGCACCGGAGGCACTTAAAAGGAATCTGCTCGTAGTCTAGCTCTTGGATATGGCTCCATTCCCCCACGGAGAGCTTAATGGAATCCAGAAGTCCTTTCTCGAGGTTAACCTCAACACAAATACGAGTGCAGGTAAACTGATCCCCTTTTGGCTCCACCCTGTCCAGGAAACGCCCAAGCTTATTTCCGATGTCCTCAAGAGATCTTATCCCCCAGAGATGCAAGGGAAGATGAGGCAGCCTAACCCAAACAGGGGATGCTGTGATCTCGGCTCTGGGATTAAAGTCAAGAGTCCAGGGGGCTAAGAACAGCCCTCTCGACCCCATGAAATAGGGTCCAGATCTGAAAACTAGATCACAGTCCTCTTTCCCCCAGAAACTGAAGACAAAAAAACCCCTGCCTACTGTGCACAGAGAAACATTTCCCTGTATCATCATCGTCCAACGATCATCCATCCATGCCTCCACCATTTTCGGGCTAGGCCATAACCCCGTAAACTTTTCGATGAGGGCCTTTTCTGCTAGAAGGAGGGCAAGATTGCAAGGGTCCTCTGGAGATAGCTCCAGAGATGGGATCTCCTCCATCTTCTTAACAAACTTAGATGAGAGAGAAGGCTTGGATTTAGGTCCTGCTGAGCGGACTAACGTTTTGAATGCTTCCAAAGGGTCTTCTTCCAACTCGACAATCAGATCTAGGGCCATCGTAGTCGGGCAGTGACCACCAACAAACAAGAAGATGAAGTAGGTCGCAGAGGCAAGCCAAGACCACTGCTCCAAAACGCATGTAAGAGCTTAGGAAAACGCAGACGAAATGCTCTGAAAAACGTCGATCCATGACCCTGTATGCAATGAAGGCTCGACTGCTACAGACGAAGGCCACACCCCTCTCCAAGAGATTTCAGTTGACAGGGATGAGGGTGGTAGCGATTTCAGATTTACGACAGGGACGAGGGCGTCGGCTAGGGTAAACCCTAGCCACAGAGGAAAATGCCTGGACCTCTTCTCATTCTGCGCGCATCCAAAAAGTTAACCCTTGGGGTCTCTCAGAATACAATCCTTGATTTATGCCTTTTGGATCCTATCTCAAAAGGTGGTGAGCTTGGCTCGAAATGGTTAATCAAACAACGAGCAGCGGCCATGTTCGGGTTTGAGCCCGAGACCTGACCATCGTTACATGACCGACCTTACCACTACGCCGCACCCACGACATTTAAAGGTGGTGAGCTTGGCTCGGAACAGTTAATCAAACAACGAAGAACGACCATGTTCGGGTTCGAGCCCGAGACCTGACCGTCGTTACATGACCGACCTTACCACTACGCCGCACCCACGACCTTAACTCTGGGCTGATTGTTACAAGTGGAAAATCGGTGATTTGGCTAATAGAAGCCCCTGAAAATCAGGGATTTAGAAGGCTGCGAAAATTCCCCAAGAGAAGGAAAAGTCCTAGGAAAACTAATAAAAGAGCATATGTGAGGAGGCAGGACACTGCCAAGTATGTTGGGGAAAAGACTAAGAAATTTTGTTCTTCTTGTTATGAACACTACTGTGTTAGTGTGAGGCAAGGGAATACTGTTGATATTCGAAGGACATTGCTGGAGAGGAGATTTCAATTCGCCCTCATGGATTCATTGTCAGGCTAGGGGGTGAACCGGGCAAGTAGATTGGCTGCCCTGTTCTATGGTTAGGAGGAACGTGGTTGCTCCCTTTGTCCTCCCATGAAATCTGGTTCAGATATGTAACTCTACCTTCCTCTAGTCGATTATGCATTGAAATTTCGTTTTACCTCTATATACGATTTTTTCTGGTCGAATGCTGTGGGAAAGATCTATCTGTTTACTTTCGAATGATTGGATGAAATTGTACCTTTTTATTTAGATTTAATACTCGGTAAATTATTAAGATTTCTAGAATGTATTAACAACAAAATGAATTCTATAACAGTTACAAATTTCATAACAGATTGTCTTGTTTTCATTTCCTATGGAAGCTACTAATAAACAACGAGCCTTTGTGACTAAGCATACCATTCATAAATCCAACAAGCATACTCTACAACAGTAAAATACTAATCAACAGACACATAAACCAGGGTAGACAGTGAATCGATATATATATATATATATATATATATATATGTGTGTGTGTGTGTGTGTGTGTGTGTGTGTGTGTGTGTGTGTGTGTGTGTGTGTGTGTGTTTATATTACATGCATAATGGAGATAGTTATGATAGCAAGGTAAGATCCTATAAGCAAAAGGCTTACCCATATTTTTACTACAGGTCCTGTCGTATTGACTAGACTGTGTCTTATTCGTGTGAGCAGACCCATAGAGGGTTTAATCAATATAAAACAAGAATAGAGGATAAAAGATTCCTTGTCATGTAACCCAAACAGTCCTATAGAGACTTTTGTAAATAACGATAATAGAAATAGAAGGTATTAAAGCATGAATCATAACGAATAATGATGACCATTGAACCTTCTAGTGCTTAGATCTATATGGAACTTATACAATAAGCCATAACAGAAAACAGAAAGAAAATAGTACATGAATTGCATTGAATCTATCTAGTTCACTGGTGAGCAAATCGTTAAGGGCATATTGAACCATGATAATTGACACAAAAGGTAGACAGCATATGAGGCGGGTATCCAAACTAATATTGAAGAAATTTTTCCATGAGTAAGTCAATCGATAAAGGTTATTCAACATTTATAATTGAAGAACATAATGAAAATGACTTGTGATGCGTGAAACAGAAACTAGTTACTTATTCCATTGGAGCATAAACGAAAACAACTATATTAATTCCGGGAAAGAACCAAACCCTAGGCGTAATCACTATGCATGGCCGATTCATTTTGGAAAGGGGTTTACACATCCAGTAATGAGATTTAATTCTGGAATAAAGTAACCATGATAGCCAGAACAGAAACCAAATTTATATTATATAGAGAAAATACTTCAGAGTTCCAAAACCCCAACGAAACTAATACACATGATATAATGAGCACTATATTGATTTTAACAATCGACGGTCTAGTTACCAAATTCCAACTAGGCGCACACTGTGCGATTGTTTGGTACCCCAGAAAACATTTTTATACAATTCAGAGCGTACCCCAGAACTTGGAATCAACCTCTCAGTGGGGTTTGAATCATGACAATTAACTTAGCAACTGTGTAGGAACCCAAATACCTTTTGTGGAAGCAAGGAGGGCGTTCCAATGCTTCAACATGCCTACACCTAAACAGAAGTAATGAAAAGTATTAAAACATAACCAATAGGGTAAGGTATTTAAATTTCAGAATAGGAAATGACAAAAAAAGGGGACTGGTTGAATACTTAACTGAAGCAGAGGATGTATGCCTCCTGTCATTGCGTTACATCGCCTGGACTGAGAGGGGAAAGGGTGTTCGTGCCTCCCTGATGGGTACCCTCGCACAGCCAGGGGCCCATCATTAGAAATAGATACCAGTATGTAATCCGAAGGGATAATACAGGAATAACAGAAATATTAAAAGGCATAAAAATTATGCATGGTAAACATAAACCTTCATGCATTCAACTTAACAGAAGAGATTAAACGCATTTGACAAGTGGGAAGAAATTCACCTCTAAATCAATGCTACCTGTTAACACTAAAGACAGCCACAGAAGACCAGGAAAACAATAACAAGAATTTAATGGACCATCCAATGGAGGAGACCAGAAGATAATAACACGGGTTTAACCAAACCAAGACACAAAATAACAAGGGTATAACAGACTATCAAACACAGGAGAACAAGAAATAATAACAAGGGGTTTAACCGATTTAAGTTCCTGACTTCATATACGAGTAATGGCTCAACCTCGATAGGTCGTATCATGTAGTAACAGGGATAAACTAGATTAGGAGTCAAAACCCTTATAAAACAGAACCCGACTCTTTTTCTTTCCTAACATAGTACACTGGAGAAAGATGAAGACATTATCAACGAACAAAGTTGTGCACAGAACCACAGACAAGTACCATGGAAAAATATGAAGACATTATCAATGAACAGAGTTGTGCACAGAACCACAGAAAAACACTCTGGAAAAGATGAAGACACTATCAAAGAACAGAGGTGTGCACAAAACCACAAATAAGAAGAATGTTTGTTTTAAAAATGTAAATAAAAGAGAGCTCAAGGTAAGACTTACCACACATAACGGCTATCGGAAATCATCACAAATGACCTCCACACACTTAGCACAGAGACTGAACTGTATACCCCGACCATGAGGTTTGAGCCAACAAAGGTTTTGGTTTGAGACATTTATCTATATTTCACAAAAAGAAACCTTAACCAGGGAGCGAACGAAATGGCCTGAAACGGTGAATACTCTCTCACCCAAACCAAAAAACTGAATGAGAATGAAAGGCGCGGGGTAACCTCCGAATGGAGAAAAAGAGAGAAGGAGATTGTACATAGGCCATGTGATTATGGGGAAGGTGTCAACGTTTCCTTGGCAGCACGCCAATCGAGCTCTGTGTCAAATAGACACTTTCCCAGGTGTATTAAATTGTGTAGACAGGCCTTTAAGGCATAGTTCCTTCCACCTGTATCGAAGTCAAGGGCATTGATGACGAGTCAACCAGAGGAAGGTGTCACTACACCATTTCATGTTGAATCCAACTACACTGCATTAAACACCAAAACAGTTAGTCCTTGTCATTACCTAATGAGTTGTGTACCAACGATCATAATCCCCATTCTCTAATAAGTTTAACCCTTGCGTGTTATAAATTCAAGGTGCAAATTTTTTAGTGGCTGAAGTTAACCCACTTTACCTTTTTTTTTTGTATAAGATTAATATCTCCTTGTAGATTGTATAATGCTACTTACACTTAAGGGATCAGTCTCCTATAGGTCTAACACCTCTAACCTTACATTATAGGATAGCAAGACTCTAAGTGGATATTACTACATGTCTTAGAGTGTCTTAGGAATAAGATAGTGGATAGTATTGAGTTACTAGGAGACAAAGGGTCCTTAATTATAGATATGTTGTTGTAAGTAACACTTTACAAATAGAAATAGCAACCCTATGTTAATAGGATAGAGGAGCGAAAGCAGTAAGACAAATGTACCTTAGGATAGACAAGTGTTTGAACGACCTCAAGGATACAAAAAAACCAATTCAATGTTCCCAAACAATTTTTTTTTTGTATGTAAATTTTGAGGTACATTACATATGGTATTAGAGAAAAAAGGTGACAACACTGGACCTGAACAGGGCAATAATAGCTATTTAGTATAGATATCTTTCTATTTATGTAAAACTAACAAAAATATGATGGTTACAAACATAAAGCTATTTCTGTTTTGTTAATTATGGCAGCTCGGGACGATGCAGAGATTAGGATGGGAGAAAACCTGCAGTAGGGACCCCCTGGAGATACAAGACAAAACAGTGATGGAATTTCACCTATGGAAGTGTTAGAAACAATGAGGAACCTTATTGTTGAATTACATATTTTCAATGCAGACAATGAAAAACTGAAAAAAGCACAACAGGAACAACAAGAGATAAATGAAGTCCTGCTACGCAACATAGTGACCAAGAAGAGCCCAAAGGATGATAAACATGAGGAAGAAGTCAACAAAAGGGCTTCCAAGAACTCCGGGGCAGAAACAGAAAAAGGAGATAGTTCATCAGAAGGGACACCTTCAGTTGAGGAAAAAACTAAATCTCACAGAAAAAGAAAACAGGTAGACCACCTTGAAGGAGAATTTAAAAATATTAAACCAACTACTTTTGATGGAGAATCCAAGTAGAAGAGGAAGTTGAAGCATGGCTATTGGACATCAAAAAATACTTCTAGATCTACAATTATTCCAGCAACATGAAGGTCAGAATGGCCATTTACAATTTGAAAGGGAAGGCCAACATTTGGTGGCAGGACCTGAAATTGGCCAAGGGCCTAAAGGAAAAACAGTTGGAATGGTCTGACTTTAAGAAGTATTTCAAGAAACAATACCTTTCGGAAAGTTACTATGAAAGAAAGACAAAAGAATTCTACGAGTTACGACTTGGACAGATGACAATGGAAGACATTATAAATAAGTTTTTAGAACGGTTAAGGTTCGTACCATACATTCGAGAGGATAAAGTAAGTATTCAACGTTTTCTAAGCTGCCTACCACAGTCCTATAAGGACAGAATTGAATTTGACAACCCCAAATCCTTGAGTGAAGTATTCGGGAAAGCTCGAATGTGCTACGATCAGAACAAACAACGGGTGGAGTTTCCCAAAGCTTGGAAAGATAAGAAACAAGAATGAATGAACCAATGGAAGAAAGGGTACCAACCAACTTCTCATTGGAGTACAACAAAAAGTTTTCTGAGAAAGGCCTTTCACTCAAACCATCCAAATACGCAAGGCAGTGGTAAACTAGTGAACTTGGGAATGAGGAAGTTTGGAGACAACCCCCACGAGCCATTAAAGTGTTGGGAATGCGGAGAACCTCATCTAAGGAGGAACTGTTCACATTTGAGTTCAAAAAATAGAACTGTTGTTCATAATCTGCAAGAAGCCTCGACAGTGGGAGATGTGGGAAGAAGCTTACATCGGATAAATGCAGCCATAGATGGTCGACAAGCTGACCACCAGTCCTCGGTGGTAGAAATCGAAGGTAAAATCAATGATACTCAAATTTCTATTTTAATTGACCCTAGGGCTACATTAAGTTATATTACACCTAGTGTGGTTCAGTCAAACCAACTTAAGAAACCGAAGCACGTGAAATCATGGCTTGTACAATTAGCGACTAGTACTAGAAGAAAGGTAGCAGAGTTTGTTCCAGATTTTGAATTCATCTTAGATGGTCAATGTATAAAGACCGATATGAAAATCCTACCATTAGGGTATTTTGATATGATTATTGGGATGGAAAGGTTGGAACGACAGAAAGCAATATTAAATTGCTATACAAGATGCTTAGTTATAAGGATGATTCTGACACTACCAGGACAACCCAAGGTATATCGAAACCAGTATCAGTCAAATAAATTGCAGTGATGCAACTAAAGAAATGTATGAGGAAGGGATGCCAAGTGTATTCCATCCAAGTCACGAATCTAGCAATAAAGGGGGATAAGCCAAAGTTGGAAGACTTTGCTGTCCTACGTGATTTCAAAGACATGTTTGTGGATGATATACCAAAATTACCCCATAGAAGGGAAATAGACTTCTCCATAGATTTGTTACCCGGTTCCACTTCTATCTCAAAGGCACCTTACCGGATGAGTCTACCTGAACTCACAGAATTAAAAATACAATTACAAGAGTTGTTGGACAAAGAGTACATCAGACCGACTGTCTCACCTTGGGGAGCACCAGTCCTATTTGTGAAAAAGAAGGACGGTACTCTAAGATTATGTATCGACTATAGACAACTGAAAAAAATGACGATTAAGAATAAATACCCATTACCAAGGATAAATGACATATTCGATCAAGTGGGGGGAGCCAAGATCTTTTCAAAGCTTGACTTACGATCCGGTTATCATCAAGTTCGGATAAAAAATGAAGACATAAAAAAAACAACATTTCGGACAAGATATGGACATTATGAGTTTGTGGTCATACCATTTGGACTCACTAACGCCCTAGCCACTTTTATGTGCTTAATGAACAATATTTTTAGTGATTACTTGGACAAGTTCATGGTAGTATTCATCGACAACATCCTTGTCTATTCAAAGACAGAGGAGGAACATGAGGAACATTTAAGAATAGTGCAGGAACATGAGGAACATTTAAGAATAGTGCTGAAAACATTAAGGAAGGACAAACTGTATGCTAATTTTGACAAGTGTGACTTCTACCAGAAAGAGATACAATACCTTGGACATATAATTTTAGCAGAGGGCATTGTCATGGATCCGGAAAAGACAAAATCCATTAGAGAATGGCCGATACCTAAAGATGTAGAAGATATATGGTCTTTCATGGGAATCACCGGATATTACCGCCAGTTTATAGAGGGGTTTTCCAAGATAGCCTACGCTATCACCTCATTACAAAAGAAAGGAATCAGGTTTAATTAGTCAGAGAAGTGTCAAGACAGCTTCAACAAACTTAAGGAATTATTGACAATGAAACCCATTTTGAAAGTAGCATAGCTAGATAAAGACTTCACCGCATGCATTGATGCAAGTAAAGAAGAACTAGGTGGTGTCCTATCGCAGGAAGGACGCGTTATCTGTTATCAGTCTTGGAAATTAAAAGAACACGAGCAAAATTATGTCACCCATGACTTGGAGTTGGCAGTAGTAATACATGCTCTAAAGATGTGGCGACCCTACATAATGGGTAGAAGATTCCTATTATTAACGGACAAGAGTGGGGTAAAATAATTGTTTAACTAGCCATATCTTAATGCAAGGCAGGCAAGGTGGCTAGCCTTATTAATAAAATTCGACTTCGAGGTCAGATATATCAAGGGAAAGGAAAACAAGGTAGCAGACGCCTTAAGTAGAAGAATCCATGGGTTATTTGAAATGAATACTAGCAGGGCAAAAAGTGATCTAGAAGAAAGAATAAAGGTTGCAGGTATTGATGATGAAAACTATACTAAAATAATGATAGAATTACCGAACAACACCGTGAACTCAGATAAATCAGATCTAAGTATCGACGAGCAGGGTCTATTACGATTTAAAAATAGACCTTACATACCAGATTCAACATGGTTAAAATTAACGATCTTGGATGAAGTACATAAGAAATCGTATTCTGGCTACCCAGGTTACCAGAAAATGATAAAAACACTTAGAAAACAACTTTATTGGGCTAGTATGAAGGGCAAAACAACAGAATATTTGGCAAGGTGCCAAGATTGTCAACAGGTTAAGGCTGAACACCAGCATCCAACTGGCCTATTACAGCCATTGTCAGTACCAGAATGGAAATGGGAGACTATATCACTCGACTTCATAACAGGTATGCCAAAAACTCGAAAACAAAATGACTCTATCATGGTTGTTATAGATAAACTCATCAAGTCTGCACATTTTATTCCTGTAAAGTCTACTTTTAAAGCTATAAACATTGCTGAAATATTCATGAAAGAAATCTTTAGACTGCACGGTATTCCCAAAATGGTGATTTCAGATAGAGATGTAAAATTCACATCCGCCTTTTGGAAGGAATTGTTTGCAGGGCTCAATACTAACTTGAATTTTAGTACAAGTTATCATCCACAAATGGATGGACATACCGAAAGGACAAACTAGATCATGGAGGTTATGCTCTGCATGTATGTGAGAACAAAACCGAGCAAGTGGGAAGACTATCTGCACTTGGTAGAATTTGCATATAACAATGGGTACCAAACCTCGGCTAAGTTAAGCCCTTTCGAAATACTGTACGACAGAAAATGTATGATGCCAATCAGCTAGAATAACCCTACTGACAGACTTATGGTCGGACCTTAAATTCTCCAAGAAATGGAGAACATGGTCAGAAAGGTACAACAGAACCTAAAGGAAGCATAGGACAGGCAGAAGAGTTACACAGACCAGAAAAGACGACACTTGGAATTTCAAGCAGGGGATCATGTTTATTTAAAAGTCGAAGCCCGAAAAATCTCATTGAAGTGAGGAAACTGTGCCAAGTTGGCACCCAGGTTTTATGGACCCTTCGAGATACTAGGTCAAATTGGACCCGTAGCATACCAACTTGCACTTCCATCTAATCTAAGAATTCATAATGTATTTCATGTTTCATTGCTGAAAAAGTATATTTATGACCCTACTCATATGATTGATTGGAACTTGGTGCAGGTGGAACCCGAAGGCGAGTTCCAGGTGGAACCCCTGCGCATTCTGGACTGGAGAGAAATAGCACTTAAGAACAGAGTCGTCGCTTAGGTAAAGGTGCAATGGAAGCACTTTAGTCCTGAGGAGGCCACTTGGGAATTGGAGGGAGACTTGAGGAAATCTCATCCAATCTTGTTCCAAGAAAGGAACGAACATTTAAGACAATGTTTTATTTAAGGGGGAAAGGATGTGACATCCCCAAAATAAAGAAATTGGAAAAAATATTTTAGAATCTAAAAGTGATGGAAAATTATTTCCGTTTTTAGTAAATTCCGAAATTGGAATTTTTTTGCCAATTATGGCAATTCTGAATTTCAAATTTTATGATTGTAATAAATGATTTGACTGTTGGGAAGAGTTCTGATTTTTCCCAACTAGTTACTTGACTATGACACTCGTATGAAAAAGGAAAGAAAAGAATATTTTATATTGATTGCAGGAGGACAAATAGAGCAGCCATGTTGAAATTAGCTGACCATGACTCCATGAGTGGGGAACATATTGAAAATAACTCAGGGTTGATTGTTACAAGTGGAAAATCAGTGATTTGGCCAATAGAAGCCCTTGAAAATTAGGGATTTAGAAGGCTTCGAAAATTCCCAAAGAGAGGGAAAATTCCTAGGAAAACTAATAAAAGAGCATATGTGAGGAGGTAGGACACTGCTAAGTATGTTGGGGAAAAGAATAAGAAATTTTATTCTTGTTGTTATGAACACTATTGTGTTAGTGTGAGGCAAGGGAATATTGTTGATATTCGAAGGACATTGCTGGAGAGGAGATTTCAATTCTCCCTCATGGATTCATGGTGAGGCTAGGGGGTGAACCAGGCAAGTAGATTGGCTGCCCTATTCTATGGTTGGGAGGAACGTGGTTGCTCCCTTCGTCTTCCTATGAAATCTGGTTCAGATATGTAACTCTACCTTCCTCTAGTCAAATGATTATGCATTGAAATTTCGTTTTACCTCTATATGTGATTTTGTTCTGGTCGAATGCTGTGGGAAAGATCTATCTATTTACTTTCGAATGATTGGCTGGAATTGTACCTTTTTATTTAGATTTAATACTGGGTAAATTATTAAGATTTCTGGAATGTATTAACAACAAAACGTATTCTGTAACAGTTATGAATTTCATAATAGATTGTCTTGTTTTCATTTCCTATGGAAGATACTAATAAACAACAAGCCTTTGCAACTAAGAATACCATTCATAAATCCAACAAGCATAATCTACAACAGTAAAGTACTAATCAACAGACACATAAACTGGGGTAGACAGTTAATCTATATATATATATATATATATTACATGCATAATGGAGATAGTTACGATAGTAAGGTAAGACCCTGTAAGAAAAAGGCTTACCCACAGTTAAACTACAGGTCCTGTCTTATTGAATAGACTATGTCTTATTCGTGTGAGCAGACCCATAGAGGGTTTAATCAATATAAAACAAGAACAGAGGATAAAAGATTCCTTGTCACGTAACCCAAACAGTCCTATAGAGTCTTTTGTAAATAGCGATAACAGAAATAGAAGGTATTAAAGCACGAGTCATAACGAATAATGATGACCATCGAACCTTCTAGTGCTTAGATATATATGGAACTTATACAATAATCCATAACAGAAAACAGAAAGAAAATAGTACACGAATTGCATTGAAGCTATCTAGTTCACTGGTGAGCAGTCCGTTAAGGGCATATTGAACCATGGTAATTGACACAGAAGGTAGACTGCATACGAGGAGGGTATCCAAACTCATATTGAAGAAAATTTTCCACGAGTAAGAAGATCGATAAAGGTTATTCAACATTTATAACTAAAGAACATAATGAAGATGACTTGTGATGCGTGAAACAGAAACTAGTTACTTCTTCCATTGGAGCATAAACAAAAATAACTAATTATGGGAAAGAATCAAACCCTAGGCATAATCACTATGCATGGCCGATTCATTTCGGAAAGGGGTTTACACATCCAGTAATGAGATTTAATTCTGGAATAAAGTAACTATGATAGCCAGAACAAAAACAAAATTTATATTATACAGAGGAAATACTTCAGAGTTCCAAAACCCCAATAGAACTAATACACATGATATAATGAGCACTATATTGTTTTTAACAATCGACGGACTAGTTACTAAATTCAAACAAGGTGCACACTGTGTGATGGTTCGGTACCCCAGAAAACATTTTTATACAATTCAGAGCATAGCCCCGAACTTGGAATTAACCTCTCAGTGGGGTTTGAATCATGACAAATAACTTAGCAACTGCGTAGGAACCTGAATACCTTTTGTTGAAGTGAGGAGGGCGTTCCCTTGCTTCGGCATGCCTATACGTGCACAGAAGTAATGAAAAGTATTAAAACATAACCAACAGGGTAAGGTATTTAAATTTCAGAATAGGAAATGATAAAAAAGGGGACCGGTTGAATACTTAACTGAAGCAAATGATGTATACCTACTTTCATTGAGTTACATTGCCTGGACCGAGAGGGGAATGGGTGTTCGTTCCTCCCTAATGGGTACCCTCGCACAACCAGGGGCCCATCATTAAAAATAGATACTAGTATGTAATCCGAAGGGACAATACAGGAATAATAGAAAGATTAAATGGCGTAAAAACTATGCATGGTAAACATAAACCTTCATGCATTCAACTTAATAGAAGAGATTAAACGTGTTCGGCAAGTGGGAAGAAATTCACCTCTAAATCGATGCTACCTGTTAACACTAAAGCCAACCACAGAAGACCAGGAAAACAATAACAAGAATTTAATGGACCATCCAATGGAGGAGACCAGAAGATAATAACATGGGTTTAACTGAACCAAGACACAAAATAACAAGGGTATAAAAGACTCTCGAACGGAGGAGAACAAGAAATAATAACAAGGGGTTTAACCGATTTAAGTTCCAGACTTTGTATACGAGTAATGGCTTGGCCCAATAGGTCGTATCATGTAGTAACATGGATAAAATAGATTAGGAGTCAAAACCCTTATAAAACAGAAGCCAACTCTTTTTCTTTCCTAACACAGTACCCTGGAAAAAGACAAAGACATTATCAACGAATAGAGTTGTACACAGAACCACAGACAAGTACCCTGGAAAAAGATGAAGACATTATCAACGAACAGAGTTGTGTAGAGAACCACAGACAAGCACCCTGGAAAAGATGAAGAAACTATCAAAGAACAGAGGTGTGCACAGAACCACAAAATAGCATAATGTTTGTTTTAAAAATGTAAATAAAAGAGAGCCAAAGCTAAGACTTACCACACAGAACAGCTATCGGAAAGCATCACAAAGAACCTCCATGCACTTAGCACAGAGACTGAACCGTATACCCCAGCCATGAGGATTGAGCCAACAAAGGTTTTGGTATGAGACCTTTCTCTATCCTTCACAAAAAAAAACCTTAAGTAGGGATCGAACAGAATGGCCTGAAATGGTGAATCCTCTCTCACCCAAACCAAAAATCCGAATGAGAGTGAAAGGCGCAGGGTAACCTCCGAATGGAGAAAAAGGAGAGAAGGAGCTCGTACATAGGCCATGTGATTATCGGGAAGGTGTCAACGTTTCCTTGGAATCACACCAGTCGAGCTCTGTGTCGAATAGACACTTTCCCAAGTGTATTAAATTGTGCAGAAAGGCCTTTAAGGCATAGTTCCTTCCACCTATATCGAAGTCAAGGGCATTGATGGCGAGGCAACCGGAGGAAGGTGTCACTACACCGTTTCATGTCGAATCCAACTACCCTGCATTAAACACCAAAATGGTTGGGCCTTGTCGTTACCTAACGAGTTGTGTGCCAACAATCATAATCCCCATTCTCTAATAAGTTTAACCCCTGTGCGCTATAAATTCAAGGTGCAATTTTTTTAGTGGCCGAAGTTAACCCACTTCAACTTTGTTTTCCGAATAAGATTAATATCTCCTTGTAGATTGTATAATCCTACTTACACTTAAGGGATCGGTCTCTTATAGGTCTGGCACCTCTAACCTTACATTATAGGATAGCAAGACTCTAAGTGGATATTACTACATGTCTTAGAGTGGCTTAGGAATAAGATAGTGGATAGTATTGAGTTACCATGAGACAAAGGGTCCTTAATTATAGATATGTTGTCATAAGTAACACTTTACCAAAAGAAATATCGACCCTATGTTAATAGGATAGAGGAGTGAAATAAGTAAGACGAATGTACCTTAGGATAGACAAGTGTTTGAACGGCCTCAAGGATACAAAAAAACCAATTCAATGTTCCCAAACAATTTTATTTTTTTTGTATGTAAATTTTGCGATACATTACAAGAAGTCTCATGCCTACAAGTTGAGGAAAGCCTTGTATGGATTGAAGCAATATCCTAGAGCTTGGTATGGCCAGATAGATAGCTTTCTCATGAGCTTGGGCTTTACCAAGAGTAAAGAAGATTCCAACCTCTACTTCAAGGTTATCAACGATGAGCTAGTAATACTATTACTGTAAGTGGATGACTTATTCTTAACTGGAGAAGAAAATCTCATCACTGAATGTAAGAAGAGACTCAATTCAAAATTTGAGTTGAAAGACCTTGGTCTAATGCACTATTTCTTAGGTCTTGAGGTATGGCAGAGTCCAGATAGGATCTTCCTTAACCAAGGAAGTATGCATTCGAAATCTTGAAGAGATTCGACATGTTAGAGTGCAAGCCCATGAATACACCCATGTAAATGAAGCTGAAGGTGTTGGTCGACACTTCCTCAGAATTGATTGATTCCACACTGTATAGACAGAGTATTGGATCGTTGATGTACCTAACGAACACCAGACTAGATATTTGTTTTTCCGTGAACACCTTGAGTCAGTTTCTGGTAGAGCCCAGACATGTTCACCTAGTGGCTGCAAAACATGTGATGAGGTACCTTAAGGGTACATTAGATTATGGTCTCAGTTATGATGGAGATCATGATTTCACATTGAGTGGGTACATTGATTCAGATTGGGCAGGAAGTGTTTCTGACAGGAAAAACACTTCAAGATGTTGTTTCAGTTTGGGATCAACCATGATCTCGTGGCAGAGTAGGAAGCAATTTGGCATTGATCTCAGCACAACAGAAGCATAATACATTGCTACATGTTTTTCCAGTTGCGAAGCTATATGACTTCAAAAGTTGTTGACCAGTCTATTTGACCTAGAGATGGAAGCAACCATGATCCTATGTGGCAACCAGAGCTACATAAAGATGACAAAAAATATTGTATTCCATGATAAGTCGAAGCACATAGAGATTCGATATCATTACATCTATGATATGGTGCAGAAAGGATCCATAAAGCTCCAGTACGTTAGCACGGATGAACAAGTTGTTGATGTGTTGACCAAGCCTCTATCTCGTTTAAATTTTGAGCACTTTCGAGATAAGATCGGTATAGTCCGAAAGGACCTCCCTTGAAAGGGCGAGTAGTGTTATGTGGAGATATATCTAGTACTGCTCTTCCAGCTTCATTACTGTGACATACAACCAATACAAGTGTTGTATAGAGATATATCTCATATTGTGCTTCCAGCCTTATTACTGTGACATAAAGCCAATACAATGTTGTGATGAGATATACCTAGTACTATGCTTCGAGCTTAACCGCTGCGACGTAAATAAAGTCTAGTTGTTGTGATGAGATATACCTAGTACTATGCTTCCAGCTTAACTGCTGTGACGTAAAGCAAGTCTAGATGAGATGTGACTAGCACTATGTTTCTGGCTTGACAACTGCAACGTAAAGCGAGTCTAGTATCTTGCTTCCAGCTTGATTGCTATGACGTAAAGAAAGAAGATGTGATGAGACTAGAACCGTGCTTCTGACTTGATAGTTGCAAGGTAAATCCACTCTAGTATCTTCCTTCCAGCTTGATTGCTATGACGTAAAGAAAGATGATGTGATGTGACTAGATTTGTGCTTCTGGCTTGATAGCTGTAACGTAAATCCAGTCTAGTATCTTGCGTCTAGCTTGATAGTTGTGACATAAAGAAAGACGATAATATGAGACTAGTATTGTGCTTCTAGCTTCATAGTTGTGACGTAAATCCAGTCTGTTGTGACATAAAGCAAGACGATGAGATGAGACTAGTACTGTGCTTCCAGCTTGATAGTTGTGACGTAAAGCCAATCTAGTATCTTGCTTCCATCTTGAGTGTTGCGACGTAAAGAAAGACCTTGAGATGAGACTAGCACTGTGCTTCCAACTTGAGAAGCTGTGATGTAAGGGTAGTCTAGTATCTTGCTTCTAGCTTGACAGTTGTGACGTAAAGCCAGTCTTGTATTATGATGATGAGCCAACCTCATGTTATGATGATGATGATGTATTAGTTTTATACTAATACATATTTATGGAGATGATGATTGCATTGCTTTGAGAATGACGATGCTACCGATGAAGAAAATTTTTGATGATTTATAGATACACCAGTCAATGTTCCAAGATGATATTGATGATTTTGTCCTCCTGATGTTGTTGATGATAAAGGCCTCTCTCTCATCTAATGTTGTTGAAGAATACCCTTCTTGTTAAGGGGCAATGTTGAAATAATGTAACTGCAAAGTGTATTCTTATTATTATTTGATATATTATTCATTGGATCAATCCCCATTTTGGATTGATGATGTCGACTATTGTAAAAGGACCAAATCCCCTTTTGTGGATTGGTCATAATATAATTGTAATAGGTAAAAGAAGATGTCGGCCCCATAATATATCAAAGAGGCCCCATAATATAATAAAGGTGGTTATAACCACCCAGGAGAATAATTCGTCCCTGCCAGTGAAAGGACACTCCCACACGTGCCAGTCTTGTATAAATAAGGAGTCTAGTGCCTCACTTAGACACACACTCACTTGTTCATTTGAGAGACAAGTTTCAGAGCTGCAGCTCGATAATAGAGAGAGAGAGAGGTGCATCTTTAGGAGATGACTTTATGTACTTGTTCGAGTTATCTCTTGGCATTTTATTGACTATCTATATTAAGGAAGTTTTGCTGGGTTTTCTACCTCATGAGGGTTTCCCAGAATAAATGATGTGTCTCTTGTGATGGTGTATTTCTCAGTGATCTTATCTTATGTTGTTGTTATTCATTGAAATGCAAAGAACTATAATAATGGCTTAAACATTAACATATATATATATATATATATATATATATATATATATATATATATATATATATATATATATATATATATATATATATATATATATATATATATANTAATATTTTATAAAATTATAGTAGCTTACTAGATTCAATAAAAAACTATTTTATTAAATATATATGATTAGTGTGAAAATATAATCTCCAATTTCAATATTAGCCACAATATCAATAGATAACCTAAGAAGTTGATGGACACAGTAATAAGAATGGGATGATCATGAATGCACTCATGTATGAATGTGTGCACATTCCTCGCAAGTGTGTTACTAGTAATGTGTGTGTTCCTAACAATTCACATGCATTTCTGATGTGAGAGGCGTGACATCCCTCGAACTGGCACAAAGGAGGCCATGTCAACCAATCAACAAGAATGCACATGGATTCTTAAGAATGCCCACACATTTGTAGGAATGTGCACACATTCCTAGAAATGTGCTTGCACTTTAGAAATGTGCACACATTCCTTGATTTAAAAATATAAAAGGGGCATCGGTCAGTCTATTTAACAAATGAATAGACCGTTTCATATGTTCTTAAGAGTTATTGAGCAAATTGTTGGTTGGATTTTGCTACATGGCACCCACACTCTCCTAGCATCATCTTCAGTTGTTCCTAGGTAAGTATTTGAATGCATTTTCTTTTCCTAATTTGTTTAAATGTTAACAAAATAAACCCAAACTATATTTTACATTGCTATATTGCAACAAACATATTTAACATGGAGGCTATACAAAACCCAAGAGTAGCACAACCACACGAACACACACTAAATCCCAACTTAAAACTGACAAATATAAACATGGAAATTGATGAATCGTTGACTTCTCTTAGAACTCTTCTTACGAACTTACAGAGTACTAGAGATCCCTCATGATTACCACTAGCTAATTACCTAGACACCCAAGACCAATTAAGTGAAGTGATATTTGTGATTAAAGCTTAATGCCCCATAATATTAAATAAATAATTATTATTATAATAGTGATAAATATAATAACAAATTATTATAATAGTACATGATAGCAATTATAATCGTAAATAATAATAATAATAATAAATCTTACAATAACAACAACAATAATAATAATAAGTGAGACACCAAATTGGTGTATGAAACCCCCTTGTTTGTAGGACAAGGGACCCTCTCTGTAGAGAGATTTGACTACTACGGAGGTATACATACCCTACCCCCTATGGATTTGAACCTGTGACCTATTAGGAGGAAACACATGTTCTTAACCATTATAAATAATTAAACAAAAGGTATAAAAATAAAATAAAGAAAATTATAAATAAAGTAAAATAATAAATATATAAATAAAATGATTACTTTACTATTAGAATAAAAAGATAAAGTAAGAAAAGATTAATTTTTGGAAGAATCAATTAAGTTAAATTAAGATAAGAAAAACAGTTCATAGTGACAAGTGATACTCGTGCATGAAAATATTCTTGCATGGATATGTAAGAAAGACTATATATTTAAAGGTGGAAAAGAAAGTAAGGAATATTTTTTTAGTACAATCATGAAGGCTTACATAGTTGGTTGATTGAGGGATCGAAAGTTCTAAGTCTGATGACAAAGGGGGAATTTGTAGAGAGATGATTCATGCCTCACCTTGTTGCTGTGGCATACTAGATCAAAGCTTGGGGAGTGGATTAACAAGCATAACATTACAAGTAATTTAAGGTATTTAGATCTTAGGTAAGCTCCTCACCAATATGGTGTCATGTGAATTATGCAATTAATATTCTTTTACCTTATTAAATTTTTGGTTATAATTTATGTGTATTGGTTTTACGAATTACGAATTATAACATTACAAGTAATTTAAGGTATTTAGATCTTAGGTAAGCTTCTCACCAATATGGTGTCATGTGAATTATGCAATTAATATTCTTTTACCTTATTAAATTTTTGGTTATAATTTATGTGTATTGGTTTTACGAATTAGAGATTTAATGTCTCAATAAATATGTATTAAATATTTAATGGCTAGATGAGTCATTACATACGGTATCAGAACTACAGCCTCAAGTGCTAGGACCTATGGACACTTATCCAAGAGATAGTTATATAACAGGTTTATACTATTTCCCATATCAAATATTATGGTATGTGCTTCAATACTTGACGCATACTTTTCTTTTTCAAAATCACAGTTTCACATGCATCAATCCATGTATTTTCAATGGCACTATACTGATGTAATTGGGTTCGAAATGGTGAACAAAAATAACCACTACGCTAGGCGTAACTACTTTCCTTTTTCATTTTGAGCTAAAACAAATGTTGCATCAATCTTTTCAGGAGTTGCAGGGTTTATGCCTTTATTGAACCACTTGAGGCTATCTTTGTTAAGATATTCAAGGAATCATTAATTTTTTTTGTTAATCTATCTCAATAAATATGAATCTGGTAAGGAAAGATCCGATTCCACCATTGTGATAAGAACAATCCTTAAGAGTCTTTCCATTTTAACCTCTATCACATCAATGCGTATAATACATCAATGAGTATAATGTTGGAAACTTAATGCAGTTAGGGTTAAGTTATTCCACACTTCATAGAATGTGAAATGTAAGTGATTGTAACGTTCGTCGAGGGTCCAAGACATATGTTGGAATATGAATCCAAACTTCAAACATCATCGTATTAATACATGTATCATTGATGAGTAATGCACCTCATGCTTATCTTTTTTATATAAGCATTCCAATAATGGTATCAAAGCGGCTTAGTTTGTAGGCATGAATTGAGATATGGTAGCCTTTCATAGCTGAGTTCTGTAGAAAACACCCTCTGTCTACCTCCGAGTCTGCACCCATCGTCATTAATATGTGCCTTTGAGCGTTGAGATTCAGTCTACTAATGTAGAACCGTCTTATAAACCCTAATATGCTCTATCAGTCCCTCGAAGGCCATTGGAACTTTTTGTCAGTCTATTGGGTGTTATTGAACATTTTGGTCATTCCAGCTGAGATTCTGGGAGCCTTACTTCGACCGTCAATTGCTCTTTTGGAGGAGACTGCTGTCGACATTCAATCCATCTCTCAGGCTTGAATTCAATGCAACGCATGACACCTTGTTTGTGCCCCTCCTATCTTCGATCGTGGAAGAAAACCCTTATCTCGGGCGTAGACTTTGATCGATATCGAAACCCTATTCTCTACAGTTTTACAAGTGCTTCCACACAGGGTAGAATGGCTCCAGCTACCAAATGACACGATAATTACTCATGGTTTTTGTATACGCCGTTGCTGAAGAAGTTCATAAGTATGAATAATTGGAAGACTGGCTACGGGATCCATGGTTTCTGGTCGTCTCCCTTTAAATAAATGGACTTCAATCAACCAATGATTGCATTACCATGATCTTTCATGTTCAAACAAGTATTTCATACGTAATGGTGGACATAAAATCACTTTTTCATGCTTGAAACCGTCGAAGCATGCCCTCATGTAGTGGGAAAACTACTACTAGTACAAGCGACTTACCCAGCCGAAAGAGGAACACAAAGTGCTTCAAAGACAGAACTATATTTGATCCAATATTCACAGATTGTAAAGAAAAGACCCCACGTGATATACACCCTTCATAGTGTGCAGGAATTCTGCCCATGCAAATTCTCCCTACCATTGCCACCAGTGTTCGCCATACCGCTATGTTTGATAGAGGGATCCATCCACGAAACGAGCAGAGCGTAAATTTGAGTTTCCAATCTCACCTCTCAATTCCTTGTCCAGTTTATTGCAGAGTTGAAGGAGTTACAAGAATTGCACGAGATGTATCTAAAAGATCCTTGATATGTGCACATATTTGTCGAAGATTTGTTGAAGAACAACAAGCTTATGCTAGACGCAAGAGGGGTAGCATTTCTAGTAATTACCCACATCATACAAATCAATGTACATATGAATATTTTGAAGCCTGTATAGAAGTGGTGAAGGAGATAGATGTTGGCGGGGTAGATCTGTAGAAGGACTAGAAGACATGTAATCGTAGGCCTCTCGATCCACTCACAGATTGGATTTTATTTCTCCCAACAACTTGGACAGCTTATTGATGAAATCCAGCTTTATTCTACGAGATTTATTGCTATCCAGATGGGTGGGTTGTGTTTTCAATCCTTGGTTGTGCCATCTTTGTCCTTGTAAACATAGATGTGATTCTAGATTGTTGCTTCGGAGAGAATCTCCATTACGCTTTTCATATTAATATATAACTTGCGGTAAATAATCAGTTTATTTAAGTGATGAAATTTTGGAAATGAAAATTGTAAGGATCCAATAAGTTGATATAGTGACATACCTTTCAAGACAAGCATTATATTCATTGATGACCAAAGGCATGGGATTGAAAGGTAGACCCGAGAGAAAGTGTCCGTTGAGGGTGGTTGATGATAGCAATAATGAAATTGTAGGACGATTCAATGTGGTGTTCGACAACGAATTTGGTATACATCCCTTCATTCTGCTTTGATAAACAAGTGCATTTTTGGTAGAACCCAACATCCTTCATTTGTTATTTTCATAGTAGAGTTTGATTGTTAAAGGGCGGAGTTGTAAGAAACACTGCAAGGTTTGTTATTGATTGAGTTGAGGAACTAAGGTTTGTTATTGATTGAGTTGAGAAACTATTAGAGTTACTGAACACTCTAATCCTCTCTTCTACGAACAATAACATAACCCTTGAAAAACCCACTTTGCACTCTCTTGTAACTTGCTTGTAAGTTTCACAAGCCAAATCAACATTGTTGCAAACTCAACTCGACTTCTTCATGAAGCACTTTAGCTAAAGAATCTTCGACAACATTCTAAATGAGTCCAAAACCCTCTTTTAGAAGATGATGAAGATGATGCTTCCTATTTAGACCAATAGCCAAAGCAGGAGCAACTCAATAATCCATCCTTAGATTCAAGTACAAGGGAAGTTCAACTTCCTCTTTCCAAGACATTCATCAGACCTGTGCAAGAAATTCAACACAACAGACATAGAGCTAGTATCGGATATGAAAATAATGTCACTTTTCATAATTAAGATTACACCAAATTGATCAAGTTCGAGAGTGTTCAAGAGAGGATTTAGAAATGCCAACATTGTTAGCTAGTTGACCATATGGAAGATCAATGCTTGATATTCATCCTTTCGAGCATTGTGCACAACATAATCGTCATTCATACATATGTTCTAACAATAAGAAATATGCAATATTAAAGAATGACTATGGGTGGATGACTTCTTTTTGGTGGTCAGAAATAGCTAAGAAGATATCTTAGTGATACCACATAATTCACTCTCAATTATTGACGCATAGTGAAAGGATTTGTGTCCTTTCACCTTGTACCTAAAAGGGGGGACAACATTTTCATCCTTTCACCTTGTACCTAACAACAATTGAAAGTGATACTTCAAGCAGACTTTCAATTAGCACAAGAGATCAACTTCAGCTTCTATATAACTTAGGAAATGTCTCGGGAACCATTGATCTTAGAGTCGGGTTCTAGAGTTTTTCATCATCCTTACACCACTATATTGTTTTGTGGTCTTCCTTATGTTGATTTTTGTACAACATGGGAAGACATTCTCCTAGATTAATAATTAATAATACAATTATTGATTATTAAATAATATATATAATAAGTAATAATAATAATAAATAGTTACATATTATCCAAGGGACGCATCTTTCATGGATGGTCACCATATGTTCTCTATATATGAAACACTCATTATTGTAATAACATGTCTATCTTATATAATCTCATATAAAAATTCAACATGGTATCAGAGCGAGACTGGGTTTGACTCCTCCATGGGAGGGCCCATGAAAATTGTAGATTTTAACCTTGTACAATATTTACTGCAAACATATTTTTAGTAAAAGAACAAAAAATATACAATGGTAAATATTGACATTACACGGATATTTTTCCCCTCGAAACCCAAACTGAGAAGACCAACATATTCTATATTCATTCATCCTGATACATTGTTTACAATACAATATACATATAGGAGCGAGTTGCATCCAAAACCCTAACCCGATGACCTCTATTAGTCAACAAGCCTAATTCCTTAACCAAAAATAGAAAACCATTGGCAAAAACCATGTGCCAAAAAACTTCCCAAAAATGTGACACGTTTCCTGAGGCAAAAAAAAATTATCGGGGCGCTACCCCTGAACCACTGCACCCCACTGCATGCCTGACACAACGCAGACACTACTACTCCTGCACAAAATAGAACACATACCCAATATTCTCCCACTCATTTTTTTCTTTTCATACAGGCAGTTACATGGTTACATACTCAACAATCCAGGGCATCAATGCCCATGGATCCTCTACACCCAGAGAACTTCTCAGTGCTCAGAGATTTTGTCAATGAATCTGAAACATTCTTCAAAGTGTCCACCTTCAGCAGCAATACTTTCTTTTCTTCAACCACGTCTCTCACAAAGTGATATTGAATAGAAATATTTTATTTTTTTTAATGATAAGTTGGGTTCTTCACCCAAAAATTTGCACTACGACTATCTCAATCTATCCTTATAGCTTGATGTAACAACCCAATACCTGAACACATTCTTTGTAACCATACTACTTCCTTACTTGCATGAGTGGCTACCATGTATTTAACTTCTGTGGTTGAAACTGCCACTACAACCTGTCTTTTGCTCATCCAACTTATTTCTCATCCAAACAGGTTAAATGCATACCCACTTGTCAATATCCTACGATCCCGATCTCTAGCCTAGTCTGCATCCACATTTCCATGCATATCCACCACTCTATCCAATCCCAGTCTTCCTTGGTAGCACAATCCATAGCTAGGAGTGCCACGCAAAGACATGAAAACCCTTTTTACTTTTGTCCAATGCTCATTCCCTGGATTTGACATATACCTATTCAAAAATCCCACTGCATGTGCAATGTCCGGTCTAATGGCCAACTGCACTCGCATATGGAACACGAGACATGTCCTCCTCCTCTTGTTGTGCCTTGGGACACTGATGCATAGATTACTTTACACCAAATAGAATAGGAACCCTGACTAGTTTATATTCCTACATATTAAATTTCTGCAATATTGTCTCGACACATTTTCTTTGATTTAACCAGAGTTTCCTCTTTTTCCGATCTCTTTTAATTTCCATGCCCAAAATGAAATTTGAACCACTGAGATCCTTCATGTCAAATTTAGAGAACAACTGATTTTTCACATCGCGGATAGTCTCCTTGTTGTTTCCTATCAACAACATGTCATCCACATACAAGACCAAATAAATTAAATGATTACCAATTAATTTAAAATACACACACTGATCCTCTTTGCTTCTTATGAATCCAAGTCCCAACATATAAGTATCAAATTTTTGATACCACATCCTTGGTGATTGTTTTAAACCATACAAGGATTTTTCAGCTTGCATACTAGCTCCTTCTTTCCCTTCACAACATAACCTTCTTGTTGCTTCATATAGATTTCTTCTTCTGGATCCCCAGGTAGAAATGTTGTCTTCACATCTATCTCTTCTACTTCAAAATCAAATGCAGCAGCAACAGATAACAAAAATATTATAGAGGCTAACTTGGAAACACGAGAAAAAATCTCACCAAAATCAATTCCCTCAACCTGGGAATAACCCTTTTCTACTAATCGAGCTTTGTATTTCTCCACTTTTCGATCTGCATTTAAATTCTTTTTAAACACCCATTTGCTACCAATGGGATTTATTCTAGTCGGAAACTCCACTAGATTCCAACCCTCATTTTTATCCAAAGCTGTCATTTCTTCGTCCATGGCCCTTTTCCATATATTTCCATCCTTTGAATCCACTGCCTCCCTGACAGTTCTAGGATCATCATCAGTAATAGACAAAGAAAAATTTGAATGAAAATCAGATGGAGTATACCTTTCTAGTAGCCTTCTTTCTCAAACTGATCTCCTCAATATTAGAGTATGAGGATCTTCTTCTTCCGATTCTTTTTCTTCTGTAGAGTCTGACTCATCATCTTTTAAATCAAACTCTATTTTATTTGGTTCTCCCTTACTTGGTAGGACTTCTTGTTTAACAACATCCTTCACTTCTCTAAATACCACATCTCGGCTATACATTACCTTCTTAGTTTATGGGTTCCAAAGATTTTAACCTTTGAGACCATCTTTATATCCAATAAAGATACTCTTTTCATCCTTCTTATCTAGATTACTCTTGTTTTCCTTTGGAACATGAACATATACATCACAACCAAATACCTTGAGATATGTGAGAGAAGGTTTCTTACCAGTCCATTCCTCTTGTGGAGTTTTTTCATCCGATGTTGATGAGGGTAATATGTTGACCAAGTAACATGCAGTACCCACTACCTCTACCTAGAATCCTTGTCCTAACCATTGAGTGTTGGCCCTTGACCAAGTTTTGAGGATTCTTAGTCATGTTTGACCTAGTTTTGGGACTTCGATAGGCCGTCGAAGGTAGAGCGCAAGACAAAGCAGAGATCACGGAATCTCAACCCCTTTTAGGGTCTTTGTTGGTATTCAGGATTATGTAATGGGTATGGGGATGTCGGCCCATGGGTTTAACCATGATTAGACATATTTTGTAAAGAATAAATAGATGTCTAGGTGATGTAAGGGGGGCATCTATGAGACCAGGAGGTTAGTTGTAAATGGTGCTAAGTGCTGGGGTTTCATCTATGTGATGTTAGGCCAATGAGATAAGTTCTAGGGTTGGATATATGTGATCAAGAGTTCTAAGTGCTTTGTTCATAATGTGTGAGACTTGCAAAGCTAAGTGAAAGTGGTTGTAACAGACTCTGGAAGGCTTTGTGCTATAATGCAAGGAAGGGGGATCTAGTGAGGTGCACAGATCTCATGTCCTCTGCGGAGTGGGACTTGGATGCTATGTTCCTATAAGATGCTTGGCCCAAGATAACAAAGAATAGAAGATTTGGTGGACGTAGCCCCAGCGTGGGGGTGAACCACGTACATGTTGTGTTTCTCTTCTTTGTGTGATGTATTGATGTGTATATGTGTTTACTTGCTTAGTGATTTAACATAGATAAATGATAGATAGATTTAATGCTATGTGTTTAATAGTATGGATGATTACTAGATCTCGCCTATGTGGAGGTGCTTAAGTGATTGAATATGGTAGATCTAAATGAATACTGTGTTGTTTTGTAATTAGGGTTTAACTGCACTTTAAATAAGAACTAAATATTGATGAATGTTAACTACTAAGTGCCTTGTTAAGTTATTAGAATCAAAATTCTGTGTCCCAACTAAGGTTGCAGACACTGGAGTCCTGCAACCACCCCTACCTCTACCTTGGGTGAGACTTCATCTTCTTCGCAGGTGTTTTCGAAAGGGACGATAGTTAGGGTTTTGTCGGTGCGTTGTTGTAGCGTTGAACCCTAGGTCTACCCCTGTGCCAACAAATGGTTCTGATGCCAGGACCTGAAATTGTGATTGTTGGGAACTGGGGAAAAAGAAGCTTTATGCAAATATCTGACCTGAAATTGTGGGAGCTCTGTGCATAGATCTGCCAGTCCAGTGCGAAATATTCTACTCAATCTGTGAAGCTCTGTGCTAAGAAAAGAAGTCTGATCTAAAGAAAAGCGGTAAGATCTGAACGCTTTGTGCTCTGATCGAGGGAATAATAGTGAAAATTCTTAGATCTGGAAGCTTTGTGATTTGCTAAAGATAAGATTAGTGGAAATTTTTGTTTCTAAAGTATGGATCTAGGTATGTGGAAAGTATGGATCTTCTTATGTCCTAACTTGAAAACTAGACACTAATAGAAGAAAGAAGATTTGATATGATTATATCTGATAAGAATAATGAAAGATATGTTATACCTATGCATAGAGAGAATGTTTGGACTAACGAATGGATGCAATACCCTAGAAAGAATTTGTTGCAAATTAGCTACGGTTATCCTTGCACACAGTACAAGAGAGGTTGGGGATCTTTCAAAAGAAAGAGAGGATTAACCCTTTGTTACAGTTGCAGAAGACCGAGACATTTGGCTAAGGAATTCCCTGGTAGAATACCTAGTTTCCTCTGTTGTAAATATATGGACCATTAAATATTGTATTTCCCTAGAATGATTGCTAAGGTTGAAAGAATGAATATGAACCAAGAAAACCCTAAGGCAGATCCAAAAATAGAGATTATGACATAACCCTAGAAAGAATAAGAGAAGGCATTGCTACAGATGAAAGAAACTCTGAATGACCACCGACATATCATCTTATCAGAGATCTTCAAAGAAAAAGAATGCATTGAAGAAAGAATAGGAGACTTTGACATTGACTGTGTTCTGGATGATGAAACACATGTGAATATCATGACAGAAAAAACTTGGGAACTTTTAGGGGAGCCTGCTATGACTCCTTCATTCGGAGGAATATGATTACTTAGAGGAAATATGATAACCCTATGTGGAAGACTTACTTAGATATCTATGAGTGCTCGTGGAACTTTGACAGAGGAAGAATTTGAAGTTGTTAAATTTATTGAGAACAACGCTCCATTTGTTATGTTACTAGGAAAACCTTGGATTGAAAAAAATTAGGCCAAAAGGAAAGAAGAAGAAGTCTTAGAACATAAGAAGAAAGAGTTCAAAGATTTCATGACTAGGATCATCACACACTTGATTGAAGAACAGGAGAACCGAGTGAAGCTATTTCAAACCAGAGACATGGATGTCGAATTGGGAAGAACACTAGAAGACCCACATAAGACTAAAGTACCTATTCTAGATATAGATGAATTATTACCTCTGATTTCTAGGAAAGAATCTCAACAGCGCGAAGTTACTATGCCAAAAGAAGGTAAGAATTAAAATGGAAAAAGGAATACCGGGACGAAGCTCACTAGAAAGAAGGCTAGAAAACTAAGGAGAGAAAAGGTAGAAAAGTCACAGAAGGTTCCAGAGGGAACTCTGCAGAAAGAAAATTTGCAAAATCGGAACTTCGTCACGATATCATAACAACGTCACATGGCACTTTGCCATGGATAAGCAATATAGCCGTTGGAAATAGTATAATCGTTAGACTGATAGCCCAAACGGATAGAAAGGCATTTATAGTTAGAAATTTCACCACCAGACCCTTGGGACCATGCCATAATGGACATAACTGAGTTAATGAAGGCTTCTCACCCTTTGCAAGATACTATTGTCACGTTATCTATTTATCCCATCATTCCATGTAATGAAAACACTTTTTCCAATCGTGACTATCATAGCTCACAGTATAGTTGATTTTTCACAGTGATCACTGCGTTAGTACTTAGCACAGTTGAAGAGTCTATGAAATAAGTACTCATCAACCTCATGACTGAGATATTCATGTATGAAAGAGTGGTGTTTGTAGTTGTACAAGAAACCTCGATGAGAGGAGTACAAGCCTCTCCGTTGACTACTCGCGGAGCCGGCCCATCCCGACCATCAGCAATAAAGAGAATGAAACACAGAGATGACGTAGCAAATTTGAAGCTACTCCCGACCATATTTCCCGACTACATCCTACCTCTAGCCAACGCAATGAGTCGAGATAGTGTGCCGAGAGAATTAGAGTACACTATGGTTACTGTGTACCTCCTGAAGGGGATACGTGCAGTTCGAGCACAACAAGACAAGATCATAGCGTTGAAGTTCAGTGACTTCAACCTCAGATATCACAAGAACTATAATATACTTTCCCTGTATAAGTACCTAACAAGGATGAAGGGGAAAAACTCAAAGATAATCCCTCAGTCATGGACGATGAACCTCATGCAGTCCAACCTATTAAACATGATGAAAATCCCACACTTCGGAAGGCACTAGGAAGTCAACGCCTGTGTCAAGATATTGATTTCATGTTACCTTGGAGGCTACTTATGGCTAGATCGTCATATCATAGTCGACCCAAAGTTGATCCATAGGATCACAGGATTGAGTATGCAAGGAATCGATCCACAGGAATTCTATCCAGGAAAAACCACAGATCGCGCACTAACATAGAATATCAACGATACATATGGTGATGTTGAAAAGGGAATGCGAGGCTACATGGTAGCCTCCATCCAGAATGGTGCAGTGCACCTATCCTGTCAATTAATTGCGGGAAAGTTAGTAAGGAATAATAGACTTACGTAGGTCACAGGATTTATTGTTGACCTCGCGGGGAAGTGCATAGAGGTCTACAAATGAACTGGGCAAAGTACCTAGTGAATCAGCTGGAACTAGACTATCGTGAAGCACAGGATCAGAGTGACGAGTTTCACTTTAGCTGGCTCCTGATACTTAGATCGATCCCCTGAAGAAGAGCAAGGTTTCTCCCCTGAAACCTTCTTCCCGGAAGAAATCGAGAGCCACTATGACCAAGAATAAGACTGTGCTCATTACTGATGATTTTGACTTCATCATAGCAGCCCTCAACGATGCTTCACTAGAAATCATGGAGAAACAAGAAGCCAAGCAGGAGGAAATGTATGACAGAATTAATGTTGAATTGTGAGGGGTATAGTAGACCCTTCATTCCATCCGCGTAGTGTCCACTGCACCCCTGACATCAAGAGAACCAGAGTTTGGAGATGAGCCAACCCAACTCCATCGATTAGCTGATGTGGTCGAAGCTCGCTTTCATCACGTACAAGAATAAACAGAACAAGCCACGCAGGCCTTGAAGCATGTACAAAGAAAAATCGTAGAACAAAGCAGATTTGTAGAATAGGAGAAGGTTTCTCTCCAGGCCAAGTTTGAAGAAGAGAAAGAACAAATGCAACAAGAGAAAGAACAGTTGCTCGCAGAATAACTCGAAGTGAAAGAAGCAATTAATAGATCACTCCTCTCAATGACCGTCTTAGAGCTACAGACTGAAGAAAGAGTCACGAATCAAGTAGAGAAACTCGCAGAAGCTGTCCAGTAGATACAACATTGGATAGTAGACTTAGAGCTCCGCACCACACCTGTCACTCCACAGGATGTAAGGGATCAAAGGGAAACAATTGCTTTAAGCGCAGTTGAAAGAATAAAAGTCCTTACCCTGGAATGTAAGAAATTCATTCATCGTAATGCCCAGACGTATGAGTGACTCACTGATAATATATAACTGAAGGCACTAGAGTCACAACTCCAAGAAGCGAAGTATAAAGCAAAAACAATACAGGCGCAGTTGAAGACCCTGTTAGTTGTGGAAAGAATGAAGAGATCCCAATAGAAACACACTACCCAACAACATGTCCATACTATTTAGATCATATTTATGGAAGTAAATCAGAGGCTCCAACCTATACAGAATGATTCTTACCAATTGTTCACAGAAATTGAAGGCCGAGGAGTGAAACTGGAGCAAGTCATCACTGTAGCCGAACAACGCCTAGAGGGACCTATCAACGAAGCAGACATCCAAGAATTCATTGAACAGAAGGTTGTGGCACATCAACAAGTCAAAGAAGCTATAGCCAAGCTTGAGGCTTTTGAGGTAGAACTAATCATATCAGAGTGACTCATGACACGTCATAGGTGTTGGGGGCCTGTTGGCCCTTGACCAAGTTTTGAGGATTCTTGGTCATGTTTGCCCGAGTTTTGGGACTTTGACAGGCTGTTAAAGGCGCAGCGCAAGATGAAGTGTATATCATAGGATCTCGGCCCCTTTTAGGGTCCTTTTTGGGATTCAAGATTATGTAATGGGTATGGGGATTTCAACCCATGGTTTTACCCATGCTTAGGCCTATTTGGTAAAGTATAAATAGATGTCTAGGTGATGTAAGGGGGGAATCTATGAGATCGAGAGGTTAGTTGTAAATGGTGCTAAGTGTTAGGGTTGCATATATGTGATGTTAGGCCAATGAGATAAGTGCTAGGGTTGGATCTATGTGATCAAAAGTTCTAAGTTCTTTGTGAAAACTATGTGAGACTTGTAGAGCTAAGTGCAAGTGGTTGTAACAGACTATGGAAGGCTTTGTGTTGTAACGCAAGGAAGGAGGATCTAGTGAGGTGCACATATCTCCTTTCCTCTGCGGAGTGGGACTTGGATGCTATGTGCCTGCAAGAAGCTTGACCCAAGATGATAAAGAAGAGAAGAGTTGGTGGACGTAACCCCACGGTGGGGGTGAACCACGTACATGTTCTGTTTCTCTACTTTGTGCGATGTATTGATGTGTTTATGTGTTTACTTGATTAGTGCTTTAACATAGATGAATGATAGATAGATATGTTAATGCTATGTGCTTAATAGTATGGATGAGTACTAGATCTGGCCTATGTGGAGGTTCTTAAGTGCTTGAATATAGTATATCTTAATGAATAATGCATTGTGCTGTAATTAGGGTTTAACTATGTTGTAACTAAGAATTGAATATTGATAAATGTTAACTACTGAGTGCTTTGTTAAGTGCTTAGAATCACAGATCTGTGTCCCAGGTAAGGTTGCAGACACTAGAATCCTGTAACCACCCTTGCCTCTACATCGGGTGAGACTCCATCTGCTTCGCAGGTGTTTTTGAAAGGGTCGATAGTTAGGGTTTTGTTGGTGCATTGTTGTAGCGCTGAAACCTGGGTTTTCCCCTATGCCAATAATGACTATGCACCTTGATTTTTCCATCAACGTCCTATTCACCCTTTCTAAAAATCCATTATGATAAGGTGTATATGGAGAAGTATTTTTCCTTTCTATGAAACACTTCTTATAGAATTCTTCAAATCCATTCCCACAGAACTCTCCACCATTATCTGTCCTCAACACCTTAATTATTTTCTTTATTTGATTCTCAACAAGAGCCTTAAACTCTTTAAACCTGTCAAAGACTTCATATTTCTCCCTGAGGAAATATATCCAAGTATTCCTCAAGAAGACATCTATAAATGAGACATAGTACACAGATTTTCTCAATGATGGGACCGATACAGATCCAAAAACATCACTGTGAACTAGCTGTAAAATTGCTTCTTCCCTCATTGCACCAGAAGGGAATCTTACCCGATTCTTCTTCCCATATACACAATTTTCACAAAAATCAAAATCGAGAGAGAAGTTAGACATACCTTCAACCATACCTTTACCATGTAGTAATCGAAGACCCTTCTCTCTAATATTCCCTAGTATTTGATTCCACATCATAACCTTTTATCGAGATATTGTATGAGTTCTTTCTTCTTCAACTCCAATATCAGGGACAATAGAACTATTATACCCATCACTAATTGTGTTTCCTTACATATTATACAGAGTTCCAAACCGAAATCCCTTCAACAACACCATTGCTCCTCGAATGATCCTGTAGCTTTCCTTTTCAAATATTGTTTTTCCCCCTACATCGTCCATTTTTCTTACAAAAATCAAATTTCTGGCCAAACCTGGGATGTGCATAACACAAGGAAGTGTTCTAATCCTTCCATATATGAGCCTTAACTTTAGTTTTCCTCGTCCTATGATTCTATTTTTTGAATCATCACCTAAGAAAACATTACCTCCATCATACCTTTCATATTCATAGAACTAGTTCCTATGGGGAGTCATATGAAAGGATGCACCTAAATCAACCAACCATGCCTCATGATCTACATGTGTGATTGAAGAAGACAAGTACACATCCCATCCTTCTTCCTTGGAGGTATTTTCTTATGTAGAAGTAGATTCTTCAGATACCTTCTTTTTCACAACTTTGGATCTACACTGCTTCTTGTAGTTCCCTTATTTTCCACATCTCCAACATACCTTTACAAACTTTCTAGGAGATTTAGATCTACCCTTAGACATAGATCTCCCACTTGAGAACTTAGATCTATTTCTTTCCTGGGAACATACTCTTGCAAATAATGCATATGTTCTCTGTTATCCCATATTCTTGCATCTCATCTCCTCCGACAACAAGGATGAGACCACTTCATCAAACTTCAAATAAGTTTTTTTACTACCTATGGCCACAACCAAACTATCCCACGATTCTGGTAAAGAACACAATAAATTGATACATTTATCTTCATCTGAAATTTTAATCTCAACAGATACTAACTGACTTACCACAATATTGAAGGTGTTCAAATGCTCTGCCACCAAGTCTCCATATCTCATCCTTAGGTTATACATCTTCTTTCTGATGATTAGTCTATTTACTAGGGACATAGACTGATATAACTTCCCCAAATTATCCCATAAATCCTTGGTTGTAGCTTCCTCTGACACATTTAGTAATATTGAATCTGAGAGACACAGAAAAATTGTGCTCTTCACCTTCTAATCCATTTTTTCCAGTCATCTGCTGAAGTTCTTGTAGGTGCAGTACTTGGATCTATCGTGATCCACTAATCTCTGTCCACCAACAGATCTTCCATCTTGATATTCCACAACTCAAAACGTTTCCCATTAAACTTCTTGATCTCTATTTTCAAATTGCTTTCCATTTCTTTTCACCTGAGAAATCAATACCACAGATTTCCAACAGTAACAAGGATTATCACAGTCCCGAGCCAAACCCTTGACCATAAAGGCATCCCCCTGAAGCCAACCTCGGTCTGATACCAAATGTAGATTTTAACATTGTTCAATATTTACTGCAAATAGATTTTTAGTAAAAGAACATAAAAAATACAATGGCAAATACAAACATTACACAGAGATGTTTCCCCTAGAAATCCAAACCAAGAAAACCCACATATTCTATATTCATTCATCGTGATACATTGTTTATAATACAATATACATATAGGAGCCAACGACATCCCAAAACCTAACCCAATGACCTTGATTGGTCAACAACCTTAATTCATTAATTGAAAATAGAAAACCATCGGAAAAAACCATATGCCGAAAAACAACCCAAAAATGTGACATGTTTCCCGAGGCAAAAAATGTGACACTACTACTCCTGCAAAGAATATAACACATACCCAAAAAAATGAGAGATAGATTGCATTTTGTGTGAATATTTCTACATGCTTTTAGTTTTCCTTCATGACAGAGATGTGTAACCAAAAAATATATATAATAAAAGGGAAAAATGGTAGCTGACTATGCCATTTTTGGTGTCATTGATTATGAGAATCTGGGCAGTGGGGAGAATGAGGATGTTTCCCATCACTCTTGAATAAATAATTTCCTCCATCCACCCTTGTAGATTCTTGGACGTGATCTCCATTCCCTCGCAACTCCTCAATGCCTCCATGAATATCTCTTTCATGGATGGTTATCTTATGTTATGTATATATGGAACAATCATCATTGTAACAACATATCTATCTTATATCATCTCATATAAAAATTCAACATGGTATCAGAGCGAGACTAGGAATTATTCCCTCATAAGAAGGCCCATGAAAATGATAGATAACTTGATTTTTGTTTGAATATTTATACATGGTTGCGTTGTGCCTTCATGACAAAGATATGTAACCAAAAAGAAAAGGAAAATTTTTAGTTGGCCGTGCCATTTTTGGCACCATTGATTATGACAATGTGGGAAGTGGGGAGATTGAGCATGTCACCCATCACTTTGGGACCATGAATGTCCTCCATCCTCCATTATGGATTTTTGGATGTGATCTCCATTCTCCTGTAGCTCCTCAACACCTCCATGAACATCTGTTTCATGCTATCCTTTTTGAAATCCCCATCCAAGGCTCCTCCACATACTAAAATATCCACATTCTAGAAATTATTAGTGGACAAGAGAGGAAGCATGACGGAAGAACCAGAAAAAGGATAGTTCTGAGTGCCACTTCTAGGAATGGTGGGGAAGGTTTTAACTACCTCGTTTTTGTTGCAGTGGAAGAGGATGGAATCCTTGTTGGCAAAAATGAAGAGATTGTCATTGAAGAGAGATGCATGAATGGATAGAGATTGTTCTCCTCTCCCACAATATTGGTATTTTCCAGGAATGGAATATGGAAGGCCCTGTCAGAGGGAGATTTCAAAATGAATTCATAATTTAATGATTTTCACCCCCTATGACGATGACCTAACTGTCGGGCAAGATCTAGTTGGATGCATGTCATATGTTGGCAGTGAACTTGGCTGACGATTCAATTGAGTTATAGGGTGCGTCAGTGATATGGATTTTATGAGAAGAAAAAAATGAATATATATTATGAACAAGTGCTTAAGACAAAATAACAGAGATACATTAAAATTGGTTTTCTATTCAATAACGAAATAAGCTAAAAACTGTAAAATGCAGCAAAAATAAGCTTGGTGGAATGGTGGCATCTTATCTCTGAGAAGAGATGTGACAGCTTCGCTCATTCGCAATAAGGTGATTACAATGAGGCTCTGAAGGAAATTTTACAATAAGAAGGATTGTAAAAAACCCTAGACATTCAAAAACCTAACCCTAGGAGATGAAGTGCCAAAAGTCATGTGAGCCCTTTTTGGGTAAGTTAGTACATCAACTTCTCGACGTTGTGACTTTTGCATACGATCTCCATTTTAGGCGTATGATAGACCGTTGGAAAGGTATCATCAAGGAGATTAATTTTAGGCACAATATCGAAGGAAATTTCATATTACAAACCTTTTTTCCCAAAAAACATCGTTTAGGACCTCAAAACGACTCCAGAAGTGAAAACTGCTAAAAATAGTAAATTACCAAAATTGCTAGAAAACTATTTTGAGCTAGTTGGAAAAGGTGGGTGGCCACAGATATCCATCTGGATCAGTCAGAGCATGGTGAGAAGTAGTGAATAAATATTATCCCATTATTCCATCCTCTAATCCAAATGAGTGTATTGTTTCTATCTAAGGTGGTCGAAGAAGAAAAAGTGTTAGTGAGGAGGTCTATATGATTTACCCTGTTCGTGGTGATGTCGTACTTGATCGAATGTGCCTAGTAATATTGTGAGGCAAAAAAAATGTATTTTTTGTTGGGTGGGTCATTTATACTGATCCTATAAGGACCGATGGGTGTTTGATAAAAAATGAGGCTGATCTATTGTTGTTGGTGAGCACCATATAAATTGCGAAAACTATCGCAATTTGTAAGAGAAGTTCTTATTTTTCTTGGGGCATCTGGTGTCGTGAAACTAATCCGTCATAACAATTAATTATCAAAAACACTTGAAATATAAACAAAGACTTCAGTTCTTCCACTATCAAATAAATAAAATGAATTAAAAGCATCTAGGTATGGATGGATGATTTTCTTGACATGCGTGAAAGAAAAAAAAAAGTAAAATCATTTACACACCTTTAAAGAAGAAGAATTTACATAAGTACGAGAATATTTCTCTTTTCATAGTTGGTGACAAGGAATACAAAGTGATTCCTTTTACCATGGACACAATTTTCATGTTTGAGGAAACATTGTCAGACATTCTCGCAAGAGGGTCCTGTGTTTACTAGTAGAGGAAAATGTGGACTTCATGTTGACGTGCCTCAAATGGTCAAATGAAGGAATGAAGACATTGGTTTCATAAGGAAACTTCGATATGTCTTGAGGGACATTGGTTCCATTAGGGAACCTCGATGTGTCCTAGACATGTTTGATGCAACATGGTGAGACACTATTCCTAGAGGGTCCTGTGTGGACTAGTAGGGAGGAATGTGGAATTCATACTAACGTGCCTCAGATTGTCAAATAAAGGAACTAAGACATTGGTTTCATGAGGAAACCTTGATATTTATTGTGATAGATTGGTTCCATGAGGGAACCTTGATATCTGTTAGAAATTGGTTCCATTAGGGAACCTCAATATGTCTTAGGCATGTGTTCCACGAGGGAACCATGAGATGTCTAGTATGGACATAATTCATGAGTGAAGCCTAAGGTTGGACACTTAAGGATATTTGGGTGTCTAATATACAATCATGTACCCAAGGATAAAAGGACTAAGCTAGACCCTTTAGGAAGAAAGGGTACATTTGTTGGGTACAATGAGTCTTTGAAGGCATACCAGATCTACATCCCTTGTAAGAGACAAATTGAGGTGAGAAGAGATGTTACCTTTGAGGAGGAGGTAGCATTCAATATATCTAGAGGATATCAAATGGATATTGATAGTGAGAGACAAGAATAGATGGTGCCCTTTTCACACAACCCTCCAATAGTTCATAGGGAGACAGTTGAGCCTAGTGATCCAATTGATCGCATTGATCCTCTATCTCTATTTGATGTTCCCAGAGATATCGTAGTAGGTCGGAAGAGAACTACATGGGCATGTGAGACTTTGTAGGAGGAAGAACAACATGCAACTCCTTAGGGTACCTTCCAAGAGAGAAAGATACCTGAGATATATTTTTAATATTTTACAGGTCCTATCAGCTTTCCAACTGGGTATGTCTTTGACCACAATTAGGCTCTAAGTTTCACTTCCAGGTAAAGTATTTTTTGTTGGTTTATAACAACCAAGAATCCAATTGTTTCTTGCTGATTTGTTACGGTTATACTTGCGATTTTGGGTGCTCTAGCATGTAGTTTTAGTGTTAGATATTTACATCTGAAAATAAAGATATCTAAGAGACTAATACATGCATTTATAGACACAGGTATTTTTGGTCAACATGACCCTAGATAAACCCCCCCCCCAGGGAAAACCAGTTTGGAATGCATATGTATATATAAGGAAATCAAAAGAAGGATTACAGCTAATACAATAAATGATGGAACCTGATACAATAAAAACTCAATCTGAGTTGATATACAAGTCCAAAACCTCCAAGAGCGCCCCATAATGGTGCACCCAGGATGAAAGTTGTCGAATCCACTAAATATGCTCCAACTACTAACTGTGATCTCAAATCTAGAAACCCCTCTGCAATAATGAAGCTCTGCTGAATGGATGTCCTTTGCAATTGATCTCACTGCAATCTGATGGCTATAAGTCTCTCAAATTATGATGCACCCCAATATGGTAATGCGCCCTCCTCAGAAGAAAAACCTCTCCAATAAATAAGCTATGGTATATGATGCAAGCTTCCCTCCATGAAAGCTAGCACCCAAGATATATCATCCTCACAAAACTGACCTCCCCCTCATCCGCCAAGAGATCCTCTTTGAATAAAAAAATGAGCAGATGAATAATGCACCCTCCTTCACCCTTTGCGCCCTTCTTTGACATCCAAAAGGAAACCTAAAACATGAAGGGTTGAGATCATCTCATCTCCCATCTAATTAATGGTTGAGATCTCCCAATTCATATTTAAGTCAATAAACCACTTTGGTTTATGTTTCCTAAGTCAACTTTGTGTCTCTAATTCACCCCTTTCTGAATTAATAGTGAGTTTTAGGCCAAAATGACTAAATTTCACTTTAGACAAAGTCAAAGTGAAATTAGACAAAAGTACAAGGTACAAACTGTAATGTCCTTCCCTCATGTGCTAAGGAGGTCATAAACACATGGGGAACACCTCCCAAGGTACAAAACTCAACACTCCCTCTTACTGAGGAAGGTGTTCCTCACCAAGCCCATCTTGTCTCTGAAATATACTTGCTTGCCCTGTGTTCCTCACCAAGCCCATCGTTGCACCGGTAATGGCCTGGTTTTTCCTCTCAGCAACCCTGTTCTATTGGGGGTTGTAAGGTATGGTCATTTGTCTTCTGATGTCATGATGTGCACATAAGTCTATGAACTATATCAAGAAATACTCTTCGCCATTATTCGACCACAAGACTTTGATATTCTTTCTCGATTGGTTCTCCCCAAGAGCTCCGAACTCTTGGAACCATGCAAAGACCTCACTCTTGGCCTTCAGAAAGTAGATCCAAGTATTCCTCGAGTAATCATCAATAAATGTGAGATAGTCCTCACAACCACTCAAGGACCTCCAAGTCATGGGCCCACACACATCCGTGTGTACTAAATCCAGTATCCCAGTTGAACTGGTGTCACTGCTAGGGAACGATGCCTTGGAAAACTTGCCAAGCGCAGACCCTCTACAAACATCCTGATGCTCTACGCTGATCTTTGGCACTCCGGTCACATCCTCTCTCATTCCTCCAAGAGCCCCATGATGTAGGTCGTCCATCCTACGATGCCATAACTCACATAATTGTCTCTTGATGTCGTTGCTCGCTACCAATGCATGAAGTGGCTGAAAAAGAAATTTGAACAGTTTCCCCTCTCTCACTTGAATCACCTATCCTTAGGCTAGTGAAGACCCTCAAGGATGAATCAGTACCTTGGTGCCTCTAAATGTCATCTGAAGATCTCTATCATGGAGGGTGGAAACTGAGATCAAATTCTTCTTCATGCCAGGGACATAAAGAACATCTATAAATGATATAGGTGGCATGCCATCTCTCCGAAAGGAAACTGTTCCAATCCCTGCAACTGTGAAAACTCTTTCATCTCCAAGAGAAATCTCAATACTAACCTCAGTGTCTCTGAGATCAAAAAAATTCTCTCGATATCCATTCATGTGGCTCGAAGCCCCGCTATCAATATACCAGATCCTGGTTGTCGTCTCAACTGAAGTGCATCATGTGAGGAAATCACACTCTCTCTGAAACTATGCCTGAATGTCAATATCCTCTGTTGTAGTTGTGGTACCACCCTTTTTCTTCTTCCTGTTCAGGCACTGTCCAACATAGTGCCCAAAATTCTTACAAACAAAGCACTTCACTTTTCTCATATCTCTCTTCTGACCACTACCCTGACCACTGCTGCTCTCTCCTCCTCCACTCCCCTTTGGTGGGGCCCCAAACTTGGTACCCTGCCGATCCCCACGACCGACCTTCTTCTTTCCCTTTGACCGAAGAGAAATATCCTTCTCACCCTGACCAATATGTTGCTATTATTGACACTGTCCAGAAGCCTCGACTGCTAGCCTCGTCTCCTCCTAGATGAAGTCATCCCACATCCTATCCCATGTAGGCATGACCTCCCTGGAAACTATGCCATGTACAAATGGACCCCATGATTTGGTGAAGCTATTCATAGCTTGCCTCAACAAAGAGTTAGGGTCAACAACCTTGTCAATGGCTCCAAGATCATCTCAGATCTGAGTGAAGCGACAAAGGAATGAAGTTACTGACTCATCCTTGATAATGTTAATTCCCTTGAGTTAGTCATGAAGAACCATCTTTCGATTCTCATTGGAGCTCTCATACAACTTGCATAGAGATTCCCACATCTCGTATGTACAAGCCTTCCCTGTCAAATGGGGTATGATATGATCATGGACTGCGTCACAAATAGTCCTCTTCGCCTTGTTGTTCCTTTTCTTGAACTCTTCCACAAAGATGTGAGTAGTGACAGGAATGGGGGGAACAACTGCCTCAACTATGTCCCATAGCTCAAGTTCCTCTAAGATGAAGATCATCCTCGCCTTCCAAAGAGACCAATTTCTAGCCCCTGCTAGTATGTCCTCAAATCGCATCTGTGATTTTGGCATCTCTACCAAACTACAAACCCCAACTAATGCTCACACTGCCAAGGAAAATACTATCTCACTCCTGTCAACGTAGGTGTGAAAAGAGACAAGTGTAATCTAACCTCACTTCTAACAAAATAGGTGTGAAGAGAGGTCATGTCAAATCAGCCTCACTCCTACTGCATAGGTGTAAAAAGAGACTGATGACAAGTGTAAAAATTGCCCAACTATCATCTGTATAATTATGCCCTCTAACAACCATTGAATGAGTCAATGGTTGTCCTCAAAAATCTGCCAAGAATATGTGTATGATAGCCAACAAAATGTTGTCCCAACTGCTCAAAATTTTAGCCATGAATGCTCTGATACCATGAAGATTTTACAGGTCCTATCAACTTTCTAATTCGGTATGTCTTTGACAACAGTTAGGCTCTAAGTTTTACTGTCAGGTAAAGTATTTTTTGTTGTTTTATAACAGCCAACAATCGAAGTGTTTCTTGTTGATTTGTTACGATTATACTTGCGATTTTGGGTGCTCTAGCATGTAGTTTTAGTGTCCAGATGTTAGCATATGCATACCAAAATAAATAAAACACACCTATAGATCTTTACAGCCGAAAATAAATATATATAAGAGACTAATACATGCATTTGTAGACACAAGTATTTTTGGTCAACATGACCCTGGATAAACCCCCCTAAGGGAAAACCAGTTTGGAATTATATGTATATATGAGGAAAGCAGAAGAAGGATTATAGCTAATACAATAAGTGATGTAACCTGATACAATAGAAACTTGATCTGAGTTTATATACAAGTCCAAAACCTCCAAGAGCGCCCCATAATGGTGCGCTCAACATGCAAGTTGCCTAATCCACTGAATCTGCTCCAACTGCTAACTGTGAGCTCAGATCTAGAAACTCCTCCATAGTAACGAAGCTCTATTGAATGGTTGTTGTTTGCAACTGATCTCACTGCAATCTGATGGCTAGAAGTCTCTCAACTACTGATGCGACCCAATCTAGCAATGCACCCTCCCCAAAAGAAAAACCTCTCCAGTAAATAAGCTATGTTATATGATGAAAGCCTCCCTCCATGAAATCTAGCGCCCAAGATATGTCATCCTCAGAAAACTGACCTCATCCTCATCTTCCAAGAGCTCCCCTCTCAATGAACAAATGACCAAATGAAAACTGCGCTCTCCTTCACCCTTTGCACCCCTCTTTGACATACAAAAGGAAACCTAAAACATGAAGGGTTGAGATCATCTCATCTCCCATCTAATCAATGGTTGAGATATCCCCATTCATATTTAAGTCAATAAACCACTTTGGGTTAAGATTCCTAAGTCAACTTTATGTCTCTAATTCAGCCCTTTGTGAATTAATAATCACTTTTAGGCGAAAATGACTAAATTTCACTTTAGACAAAGTCAAAGTGAAATTAGGAAAAAGTAAAAGGTACAAAGTGTAATGTCCTTCCCTCATGTGCTAAGGAGGTCATAAGAACATGGGGAACACCTACCAAGGTACAAAACTCAACATATTTTTCCTATACCACAACTATGAGCCACATCATTGATTCTACACCTTAATGTTATGAGGAGAAATCTAGTTACCAAGTATGGAGAGATACCACGATGAAGGAGTATCAATCCATCATGAAGAATAATGTATGGGATATTGTTCTGAGACCTGAGGGGTAGTATGCAAGGACTTCCAAGTGGAACTATAAGATCAAAATCACAATTTATGGGACCATCGAGAAGCACAAAGCGATATTTGTTGCTAGAGGATTCTTTTAGGTGGAGGGAATATAATATGAGGAGACATTTTATCTTGATTCTCGATTAACTTTTTTATGATTATTTCCCTTGCATCATCCATGGGCTGGAGACTACATCAGATGGATGTGAAGACAACCTTTCTCAATGGAGATATGGAGGAATAAGTATCCATCGAGCATCTAGATGGTTTCATGATACATGAGAAAGATTCTCATGTGTCCAAGTTGAAGAAGTCCATGTATGGAATCGAGTAGGCACCTCGAGTTTGGTATGCGAGGATTGATGGACACTTGATAAGATTGGGCTTCAACAAAAGTGTTGTTGATCCCAACATGTACTACAAGGTTGTTAATGGTGAGTCCCTAATTTTGTTCCTCTACGTTGATGATTTATTCCTCATCGATACATATAGCCTTTTTGTTGAATGTAAGTATGTGTTGGCCTCGGAGTGTTAGATTTATGACCCTAGTATTATTCACTACTTCTTGGGACTAAAGGTGTGGAAAATAAATGTAGATATCCTTCCGAGTAAGGGGAAGTACAAAGTTGAGATCTTGAAGCAGTTTGGGATGTTGAACTATAAGCCCATGGCTACACTGATGGTGATGAATGTGAAGAGAATGAGTGTGTCTTCTTCATATTATGACGAGATCGATTTGAACCTGTACATACAAGTTATTGGATCATTGATGTATCTAGTTAAAACCTAACCAAATATTTTATATGCAGTGAGTGCACTTTTCCATTTTATGAGTTAGCTTAGACATACACACTGAATTTCAGCGAAGCATGTGTTGAGATACTTGTGAGGCACATTTGAACATGGTCTGATATATAGTTCCAGTTTTGACATGAGATTGTAGTTATATACACTCTTATTTCGAAAGGAGAGTAGTGGATACAAAGAGCACCTATGGGTGTTTCTTCACTTTTTGATCTGCCATGGTTTCCTCATGTAGCAAGAAACAAACTTTTGTTTCTTTGAGAATTGTAGAAGCAGAGTACATTTCCTTGAGTGTGGAAGTCTATGAAGAAGTGTGGCTTCGCAAGATCCTTGTAGATTTATTTTGATATGTGATGGATTCCACTACTATTCATTGTGATAACTAGAGTTGTGCAAAGCTCTCAGAGAATCGAGTGTTTCATGAAAAATCGAAACACATTGAGATCAAGTACCTTTACATTTGATACAGGGTGCAGAGGAAGGAAGTTCCTATAGATGAATAGGTTATTGATGTTCTTACCAAATGACTTACCGCAATGAAGTTTGAGTACTTCCATGAAAGACTTGGCATGGAAGAGAATGCCTTCCTCACTGAGAGGTAGTGTTAATGTTTACAACTTTTTGAGACATTATTCAGATCGTACTCCTCTATGAGTGAGTTGAGTTGATCTACAAGGACACTTATCTGAGAGGGATAGATGGATTTGGTCTTATATCCCACGTCTCTTATGGAGAGAACATGAGGATACATCCATTTTGGAGAACACATGAGGACAGGTCAAGGGAGTTGACATGGACGTCACACACTATGGGGAGTTAACCCTAGTGTTTCTAGAGGATGTATCATCTATAAGTCCACATGGGAGAGCCATGTGTGACAAATATTTATGCTACAATTCCTTGAGTAAGCATTGGGCGGACCTTCTCCTAGATTGGGCTGTAGACCAAGGGAGATAGGATACATTTATCAGAAAGGTGTACTTGTTTTGAATGGGCCTAAGTGTAGTCCCTCCTTGATCATGACAAGGAATACTATGGACTCGAGGTGCTTCTTTCCAAGTGTCAGTTCACATCGGGCTGACATTCACTCTTTCATAGTGTCAGTTCACATCGGGTTGACATTCACTCATAGGGGTGTACCTATGGTGAACTACCCTCGTGTGGTATTTTTCCTAGTCATGGTGATTTCAAGAGGAATTATAAAGATGAAAAATGATATATGCTATCACTTGCGGATAGGGAATGAGATATTTAATTTGCTTAGAGGGAGAGTCGTAGGGGGAGTTTCCCCTTGATTCGGCTGGGAGAGAGACATCTCTAAGGACTAATAGACATGTGTCATGAGTGTAAGGGAAATTTTGTATACTTCACAAACACACTTGCCATGATGCATAATGTCTCCCTCGTTTTGAGGAGTGTTGATGTTTGGACAACATGGGAATACATTCTCCTAGATTGATAGTTAATAATATAATTATTTATTATTAAATAATATATATAATAAGTAATAATAATAATAATAAATAGTTACCTATTATCCAAGGGACTCATCCTTTCATAGAGGGTCACCATATTTTCTCTATATATGGAACACTCATCATTGTAATAACATATCTATCATATATCATCTCATATAAAAATTGAACACCTTAAATGACCATCACCATTAGGTTTGTGGTCATCCCAAAACCATCACATTCAAAGAGCACATTTATTCATCATGAGTTGCACACTTCAGCTATGCACTTTCAAATCTCAATTCTTACCTTGGATTCCCATACACTTACAATTAAGGGGGATTTTTGGAAACCTAATCAACTTAGGGTTATGGTATGCCTAACTTGAGGGAATGTGAAATTTCAAGTGACTATAATGATGCTTTAGAGTCCAAGAAAAGTCTTGGAATATGAATCTTGTTGGGTATGTGTTATATTCTTTGCATGAAGGGGGTTTGAGGGGGGGACGCTAGGCCCCCCTTTTGGGGGTGCAGGGGGGAGAAATCCCCCTGCGCGGGGATTCAGGGGAAGTGCCCTCAAGAAAAACATTTCTTCTATGGGAAACATGTCATATATTTTGGTGTTTTTTCGGCACATGGTTTCTTTTCCGATGGTTTTCTATTTACGGTTAAGGAATTAGGGTTGTTGACTAATCTAGGTCATTGGGTTAGGGTTTCGGATTCTGTTGGCTCCTATATGTATATTTTATTGTAAACAATGTAATACGATGAATGAATATAGAATATGATGGTTTTCTCGTTTTGGGTTTCCAAGGGAAAACTCTCTGTGTATTTTTTGTATTTTCCATTGTATCGTTTTTGTTATTTTACTCAAAATATGTTTGTAGTAAATATTGTACAAGGTTAAAATCTACATTTGGTATCAGAGCTTTGTTTTCTTCGGGGGGACACCTTTGTGTTCAGGGGTTTGGATTAGTACTATGATAAGCCTTGTTACAATGGGAGATTTGTGGTATTGATTTTTCAGGTGAAAAGAAATGGCAAGCAATTCGAAGATAGAGATCGAGAAGTTTAACGGGAAAAGTCTTGAGTCGTGGAAGCTCAAGATGGAATATCTATTGGTGGACAAAGATCAATGGATCGTGGTAGATCCAGGTACTAATCCTACAGGAGATTCATAATATGACTAAAAAAATTTGGATCAGAAGGCAAAGAGCACAATCCAACTATGTTTCTCAGTTTTTGTATTACTAAATGTGTCAAAGGAAGCTACAACCAAGGATTTATTAAATCAGTTGTAGAAGTTGTATCAATATAAGTCCCTAGTAAATAAACTATTCCTGAGAAAGAAGTTGTATAACTTGAGGATGAGAGATGGAGACTCGGTGACAGATCATTTGAATGCCTTCAATACTATGGTAAGTTAGTTACTATCTGTTGAAATTAAAATTTCAAATGAATATAAATGTATCAGTCTAAAATGTTCTTTACCAGACTTCTGGGATAGTATGTTTGTGGCCATAGGTAGTAATACAAATTCCTTGAATTTTGATGAAGTGGTCTCATCCTTGTTGTCAGAGGAGATGAGACGAAAGAATATGGAAGGACATAGCATAAACACATTATTTACAAGAGGACATTCCAAGGAAAGAAATAGATCTAAGTTCTCAAGTGGGAGATCTAATTATAAGGGTAGATCTAAATCTCCCAGAAATTTTGTAAAGGTATGTTGGAGATGTGGAAAATAATGGCACTACGAGAAGCAATGTAGATCCAAAGTTGAGAAAAAGAAGGGATCTGAAGAATTTCCTTCTACAGAAGAAAAGACCTCCAAGGAAGGAGGGGATGTGTACTTGGCTTCTTCAAGCGCACATGCAGATAATGATGCATGGTTGGTTGAATCTAGTGCATCCTTTTATATGACTCCCCATAGGGAGTGGTTCTGCGCATATGAAAGGTATGATGGAGGTAATGTTTTCTTAGGTGATGATTCGATAACCATAATCATAGGATGATGAAAATTCAAGTTGAGGCTCACATATGGAAGGATTATAACACTTCTTGGTGTTCTGCACATCCCAAGTTTGGCTAGAAATTTGATTTCTGTAAGAAAAATGGATGATGCAGGGGTGAAAACAATATTTGAAAAGGAAAACTGCACGATGGTTCGAGGAGCAATGGTGTTGCTGAAGGGATTTCGGTTTGGAACTCTGTATAAGCTGCAAGGAAGAACTATTAGTGATGGGTGTAATAGTTCCATTGTTCTCGATATTGGAGTTGAAGAAGAAAGAACTCCTAGAGTCTCTGGAGAAAAGGTTATGTTGTGGAATCAAACATTGAGTAATATTGGAGAAAAGGGTCTTCGACTACTACACGGTAAAGGTATGGTTGAAGGTATGTCTAAATTGTCTCTAGATTTTGATTTCTATGAACATTGTCTATATGGAAAGAAAAATCGAGTAAGATTCCCTTTTGGTGCAACGAGGGCAGAAAGAATTTTACAGCTAGTGCACAATGATGTTTTTGGACCTATATCGATCCCATTATTGTGAAAATTTGTGTACTATGTCTCATTTATAGATGAATTATCAAGGATTACTTGGATATATTTCCTCAGGAAGAAAAATGAATCCTTTGACATGTTTAAAGAGTTTAAGGCTCTTGTTAAGAATCAAACAAATAAAATAATTAAGGTGTTGAGGAGAGATAATGGCGAAGAGTTATACGGGAATGAATTTGAATAATTATGTAAGAAGTGTGGTATACAAAGGCAAAAGACTACTCCATATACACCTCAGCAGAATGGAGTTGTAGAAAGGATGAATAGGACACTAATGGAAAAAGCAAGCTGCATGCTCAGTGGTGCTAGGTTAGGAAAATAATTATTGGCAGGGGCAATGGGTATTGCATGTTACATGGTCAGCATATCACCCTCATCAACGTTAGATGAAAAGACTCCACAAGATGTATGGACTGGTAAGGAACCTTCTCTCACACATATCAATATATTAGGTTGTGATGCATAGGTTCATGTTCCAAAGGAAAATAAGAGTGAGCTAGATAAGAAGGTTGAAAAGTGTATCTTTATTGGATATAAAGATGGTATCAAAGGTTATAAGATTTTGAACCTAGAAACTAAAAAGGTAGTGTATAGCCAAGATGTGGTATTTAGAGAAATGAAGGATGTTTTTAAACAAGAATTTTGACCAAGTAAGGAAGAACCAAAGAAAATAGAGTTTGATTTAAAGGATGATGAATCATACTCTACAAAAGAAAAAGAAGAAGATCCTCATACTCCAGTATTGAGGAGATCGGTTCAAAAAAGAAGACTACTAGAAAGGTATACTCCATCAAATTTCCGTTCAAATTTTTCTTTGTCTATTACTAATGATGATCCTTGAACTATTAAGGAGGTAGTGGATTCAGAGGATGGAAATCTTTGGAAAATGGTGATGGACAAAGAAATGGAAGCTTTGGATAAGAATGAGGCTTGGGATCTAGTGGAGTTGTCCACCGGAAGAAAGCCTATTGGCAGCAAATGGGTATTAAAAAGAAGCTTAATGCAAAAGGAAAAGTGGAGAAATACAAAGCTCGGTTAGTAGCAAAGGGTTATTCCCCGGTTGAGGGAATTGATTTTGGTGAGATTTTTTCTCCTGTTTCCAAGTTAATTTCTATAAGATTGATGTTATATGTTGTTGCTGCATTTGATTTTGAAGTAGAATAGATGGATGTGAAGACAACATTCCTACATGGGGATCTGGAAGAAGAAATATATAGGAAGCAACCATAATATTATGTTGTGAAGGAAAAAAAGAGATGGTATGCAAGCTGAAAAATTCCCTATATGGTTTAAAACAATCACCAAGGATGTGGTATCAAAAATTTGATACTTATATGTTGGGACTTGGCTTCACAAGAAGCAAAGAGGATCACTATGTGTATTTTAAATTAATTGGTGATCATTTGATTTATTCCGTCTTGTACGTGGATGACAGGTTGTTGATAGGAAACAACAAGGAGATTATCTAGGATGTGAAAACTCAGTTGTCCTCTAAATTTGACATGAAGGATCTTGGTGCTTCAAATTTCATTTTGGGCAAGGAAATTAAAAGAGATCAGGAAAAGATAAAACTCTGGTTAAATCAAAGAAAATATGTGGAGACAATATTGTAGAGGTTTAATATGCAGGAATGTACACTAGTCAAGGTTCCTATTCCTGTTGGGGTAAAGTTATCTGCGAATGAGTGTCCCAAGAAATATGAAGAGGAGGAGGACATGTCTTGTGTTCCATATGCAAGTGCAATTGGCAGTTTGATCTATGCAATGGTCTATACTAGACCGGACATTGCACATGTAGTGGAAGTTTTGAGCAGGTATATGTCAAAACTAGGGAAGGAGCATTGGACAACAGTAAAAAAGGTTATCAGGTATTTGTGTGGCACTACTATCTATGGATTGTGCTACGAAGGAAGATCGAGATTGGACAAAGTGGTGGATATACATGGATTTGTGGATGCAGAATGGACTAGATATTTGGATCGTAGGAGATCTACAATTGGGTATGTGTTTAACCTGTTTGGAGGAGCAATAAGTTGAATGAACAAAAGACAAGTTCTAGTGGCACTTTCAACTATAGAAGATGAATACATGGCAGCCACTCATGAAAGTAAGGAAGTAGTATGGTTACAAAGATTATGTTCAGGTATTGGGTTTGTACAACAAGCTACAAGGATATCACTCCGAAGTTCTTTGGGTGTAGAGGATCCATGGGTATTGATGCCCTATATTGTTGACTATGTAACCTTGTAACCCCCTGTATGCAAAGAAAACAACAAGTGGGAGAATGTTGGGTATGTTTTACATCATTTGCATGAGAAGTAGCGTCTGCATTGCACCGGACGTCTAGGGGTGTGCAGGGGGGCGAAATCCCCCCGTGCAGAGGTTCGATGGCAGTGCCCCCAAGAAAACAAAATTCTGTCTGGGGAAACGTGTCACATATTTAGGTGGTTTTTTAGCACATGGTTTATTTGACGATGGTTTTCTATTTCCGGTTAATGAATTAGTGTTGTTGACTAATCGAGGTCATTAGGTTAAGGCTTTGCATGATGGTGGCTCCTATATATATTGTATTATAAACAATGTAATACGATGAATGCATATAAAATATGTTGGTTTTCTTGGTTTGGGTTTGCAAGGGAAAAATCTATGTGTAATGTTTGTATTTTCCATTGTATCTTTTCTCTTCCTTTACTGAAAATCTGTTTGGAGTAAATATTGTACAAAGTTAAAATCTACAAATCCAAACATCAAACATCATTGAATTAATACATGTATAATATTGATGAATAATGAAACTCACACTTCTCTCTTTGTATGCATGTTCCAACTTATAAATAAAATACATGCCTCCATGATTGCTCAAACAAGTAGAGGGGAATCGTAGACCAAAACCAACTTAACGTCCGCATGTATAGTAACTTAAAAATAATCTGCAGTACAACTACAATATTTCTAAAGATGACTAAGCTAAGCGCTGCTACGATTAGGCTGGAAAACATGTAAACTCCGAATCTTAAGAGGTTTTGTTGCTATGTTGGGTCGCTGATTCTTGCTAATTTCTTCTCGATCTACCTCAACTTACCTTACAACATGACAAAACGCCAACTTGAGAGGAAGATCGAATGATTACCAACTTACAGTAATTATAACTTATTCAAAATTTTATGTACCAACTATGTAGGAGTAAGAAACAAATCTTAAACTCGGAAATGAATCTAGTTAACATTAGGTTAGCAGTTTCCACTTGGCTAATTGCTGGTGCATAAGACCAAGTTCTTTTTTGTTAATTTCATCTTAAATTATATTGAAGAATTATCATATTGTATTGTGCCAAATCCTATGTTGTTAGTTGATATTCTTATCTAAATTTTATACACAATGAGTTAATTATTTACATGCAACTATTTTGTAATCTGTCATGTTTGCAAGAATTAATATTATGCTTAAAATTTTAGAATTCAAATTAGCATGTTAGTCACATGTGAAGGGTTAAGACCTTGTTTCTAGCAGGGCTGTGTTTTGGCAATAGATTTACTAGAGGCCTTTGCATAATTTAGCTGTTATTTTTGCTATGATTTGTGTGGGTTTTGGTATTGGGGATGGAGGAGAAAAACAAAGTTACGTAGACCCACTTGACATCGGCCGCAGCTATAACTTAGCCACCCTGGGGGCTTGTCTTGGGTAGTATCAGGAAATAAAATTTACCTCGATTTTTCTCGTCAATGGCCTAAATCTTTACAAGCAATCTATCACCTAATGGCTTGATTGTAGTGAACTTTGGAGCCACAGTTAGCTTGGAAAATTCTGTCTATCGCTAAATTTATGAAAGCCCTAATTATAATTATTCTAATACACACTTCTTATGATATTTTAGGGGTTTTCCCCTTTTAGCTGTGTGATCTCTCTCTGTCATACTAGAGGGCATGTGAAAGATTTGCTCAAACTGTCTACAAAACTTAATTTTTGTCACATATGGTCATTGAACCCAAACGAACGCCATTGATAAAAGTGACATCTGCTATACCCCAACAGAAAAGCTGCATCAGCGCATTTCATGTGTAGATTATCCCATGTATTTTATGCCGCCACCATGAAAATTCCCAACGAATAAAGAAGTACTCCCCATTTAAGTAATCATCAATAAATCGGAAATAGCATTTGAAATTTTGGCATGTTGTAAACTAAATTTTCAGAGAAGGAATTTTCATTCTGGCTAGAATTGTTACAGAATTTAGCAGAAATAGGTTATTGTAGGGTTCGATCCAAACCTAATTTGGGCCATTCTTAATAGTCTTTATTCGATAAACGAGCTACTAGATAGTATATGACGCCATTCTCAAAGATTCCTGAATCCGTCTCGGTACTCCATCCCCTGATTCAAGAGGCTCTAGCATCTCATGTAGAAAATGTAAAATATAGAAGCCTGAAAACGAGGAATCAGGGACATTTTGAGAAAATAATGGATGTGATTCTATTTTCAATTACAATAGCCATCATAGTAATATTCTTTATATTTACAGCGATAAATACCATAAAGGGCATATCCAAGGCATATATTTAGTCGGTGGATAAATCCAAAATATGGATACGATCGAAAAAACTTCCCTTTGAAATTGCACAGTTAGCAGGCTTTTGAAGGTAGTCTTAAACTTAGCATTCACCAATTATACAAACTAGCACAGCAGCAAAATAGCTGCTGGTGAAAGCCGAAAGGTTAAGAAGATGAATTATCTTTAAAAGAATATATTAAATTTTATTATCTATTAATAAATAAATTGTTGAACTTCCATTCATCTTCTTAACCTTTGAGCATTTAAATTTATATTAAAATTTAAAGTTATATTAAAGTTATATTTTAAATAAAATTTAATTAAATTAAAATTATATTTAATTATATTGAAATTTAATTTAATTAATGTAAAATTAAATATAACGTAACCCTAATGACGTACGCACCTGCAACTGGGAGGTAACCCTAATAACGTACGCACCTAGGTAACCCTAATAACCTACACACTGTAAAACACACAGAAGAAACGGCAAGGTAGATACTCACAGTTCATAATCCACGCGGCCACAAGCGGCCATACGCATCCGCTCATGAACAATAATTTTTGTTGTTATTTCTTAATCATTGAACGTGGCAATCTGGTGGTGATCAAGTAATTTTTTAATCTTATTTAGTAAATGAGCGGAAGTTAATTGATCAAAATCTCATCCATTGATTAGAGAGGACGACGAAGAATATGCCAGCATCTTCAATTGCCAACCCTAAGATTGAAATTTATGATTAAAAGGTGATTAATTGTGCCTATTGTCAATAGGTGTACGCCTTTCGGCGTAATAAGACTTAAAAAGCAAAAATTTAAATCTTTAGGCAAGCTTCCAGCTGTCATGAAAATATTGTTTTTGTTATAATATGCAATGTGTTGACATGATTGTAAAGGAAGATGTTTGTGGGGAAAGTGTGTTGTATGTGAGACCAAATAATAGAATAATTGTATTTTGTCAATTTTTAAAACTTTTATAATGTAGTTATTCAGTTATTCTAAAGAGTTCTATAAAGAAAGGGATGTAGAATTCTATAAAGAAAGGGATGTAGAAGAGAAGGGGATCAAACTTTGGGGAAAGGCACTATTATGTGGTCAAATTTTTGATAGAATTTGTTTTTACTTGTGAGATTTGGGACTCCAGGCTTCTGAGAGAGTGGAAGCTCTTCCTTGTGAGGAAATCCTAGAAGCTATTGTGTTTTGGTTTTTGTGTTCTTGGCCCCTTTTAATCTCGGGGGATAAGGGGAAAGAAGAGTACCCCTAGAGTGGTCTTAGAGGTACTGCTGAATTCTTTGTGATTAGAAAGTGAAGGAAAGGAAGAAGCACAAATTCTGGAATGTCATCTTCAACACATGGGTTTCATTCGTTTATGGTACTTTATATTTTGGTTTCAGTTATGTTACGAGAATATTATTATAATAATTGATTGAGTCATTGTAGAGTAATTTGAAGGTATGAGTGTCAGTTATACATTTTCTTCGAAGAATTTAATATTTACAGAGTTATATTTAACCCTCTCTGTAATTTCAGATGTTTTCATACTCAAATTGAGCGGTCCGACTCTCATTATAAAATGTAAATTTTATTGTATATATTCTATGTTAAATTTTGTATTTTCATCCATAACAAAAGTATGTATGAGTAGATTTTAGTTGAGGTTATGTTAGTAAATTAGCAGTGCCTAGTTCATCGGTCAAATAATGATTTAGTTATGAATGTATCGTGAGTCCCTGAGTAATTTTCATATGAATCCTACAAGTTAACCAGGTCATGTTTTTCGATTGATTTCACTCTTGAACCTGAGTTACTTGTAGCATGAACGCATGTTCTATCTAGATGTTAAATCCAAGTTTTTTGAAACGAGGGAGGCCTTTCCAAGTTTCAAGAGTTGACTCGTAACATGTAGTGCATAAACCCTTGTCCTAAAACAAAGTTAAGCATGTGACCAAGAGCCATAACCCAGTGCTAGGTCAAAATGGTGTTATTCAGGGCTTCAAAACTCCAGTGCTTCAGAGTTTTCCTTAACTCAACTCCTTTTCTCCCTAGGTGTTCACTAGATGAAGTCAGTCATAAGTTGAGTTAACCGGCAATTGTAGGTTACCCTACCCTACCACCCTCCTTCATTGACTTTTAACATCCTGATCTAACAACTAGTAGAGTTTATCCTGACATGAGTTTCTACGGTGGGGATCCACTATGAAACTCTGACCTTTGGGTTTTTTCCCTCTTGGAATCCTTTGTCTATTCCATAATTCTCTTAGATCGATGATTTTAATCCACTCCGGAGTTAGGAACTTTGAGATTTCATCACCTCTTGCAACAACCACTCCTTTCTTCCAGAGTGTCGAACTGCTGAAACCTATGAAGGACTAAGACTTGAAGATCTGCGATCCTTCTTTGTTTTCTAGATCTACAGATCTCGTTTACTCTGGAATTTTGAAATTTGGGGTCCTTTTATTCCTTTAATTTACCTCTTAAATTAGCAGAGATCTGAATCCAAACTAACTCAGAGATCAACGGTCCCTTTACCTTGCTACGATCTATGGCTAGAAGTAACTTTGGAGCTCTGACACTTTGGAGAACTGTGTTACTCTAGATTCCATTATCTCAAGTGACAACCTTTCGTATTGAAATGGTATCCACGTTGTCACAATTGATGACTTGTCACAAAAATGAGAGTGGAGCGTGTCACCTGAATTATTGCAGATGACGTAATCCAAAGTACCCGAAATGAGTGCCATGTGTCATCTAAAATTAGTTGATGGGTGGAATTGACACATCATCTCATATAGAGTTTATGAGAATGGGGTTCTGACCCTTAGACACTTCGGGCTCTGGGTTTCATAAGTTCTAGTTGTTTCACTCACGTTTCTTCCAGATTTACGAAGGCCGAACCCCCAGATTTAATGGTCCTGGATTTGCTGAAAACAATGATCAGGATTAACTTCGGGACTTTAGGAGTTTGTACCTTTCCCACCTTCCCAACCTTCAACAGCCACCTCTCGAATGGACGAAGTTTCGAATACCCGTATCTATGAATACGTGTTCCCATTGTTGGATGGAAAGGGTTTTACTCACAAATTCGAGACTCTGGGAGTTCCTTCACCCTAACTTACTGACCCTATTTTTTCCAGAGTAGCGAAGTACTGAACCACTGAAGAACGCAGGCTCATAGATCCAACGACCTGAGATCATTTTTCATATCTACGACTTTCCTTCACTCTGGGACTTCAAAGCTTTAGGGTTTCCAACCCTTCCATTGCAAACTAAACTCATTGAATCGTAGAATTCTTACGGATCCAACGTATAGCATTCACCATTGATCTATAGTGTAGATCCACCTCACAATTTGGGTTTCGGGGCCTAGTCAACTATCTTGGAGGGCCTAGTTCTCCCTTTGTATGACCAAGAGCTATGATCTCAGCTCAACTTATTTAGTGCATACTTGTGCCTCTACTGTGTATGTTCGCACTGTCTCTCCTAAGTTTGTACTTTCAAAAGTTTGACCTCTGCCCGACTTGAGAAGGTCTTTGTGCACTTTGGGTGTTGTATCGTATGAACCTTGGGCCTTCAAGAAGCCATCTATGCACTTCTAGAATTGACTTTGGAGTGTTGCACTATGTTACTAGAAGATACGCTTTAGGATTCTTACACAATTTTCAACTCGTTCTTAGATCAGACCTTCTTTTAGTTACAAGTTTATTTTCTTCACAGTATCATCTAGTTCATAAAAGTACAATGTAGGCCTATGGTTTCTACCTTGTGATTAGATTATTTCTCTATTGTTTTTATTTTTAAGTTGTGATGGGGATCAGATGCCTATGTACTTGGTGGTAACCTGTAGGGTGTAACATGTTGAGGGAAACATAAGTAATTTGAAATTGTCTCAAACGATAGATCAATATTAAGGGACCATGTTTTACTGCTAAGTTTCTGTCATGATTCTATTGAAATTATTCCTAACCTTTAATTAGTAACATGATGAGTTATTTTGTAAAATAATACTTGGTGTTATGAGATGATGACTAATTTTCTAGATTCTTTGTGTTAATTGAATAATTTGTAGAAATGAATGTTGATATTTATAGTGAAATTTGAATAGATGAAGGTAAGAGAATTAGATACTTGTTCCTCATAACATTTGCCAATATTGAGGCCTTAAATGGTCAAGATCAATCGGACGAATCCTATACTTGAGCATTTATTATGTCTTGGAAGTCCTAATCTTGTGGGGTAGGTTGGGTGGGTATTATGTATGTCATATGATGTAGGAGCATCGTAAGCAAGTCAGCAAAGAAAGCACAAAAGAGGAGGACAACTGGATATGCACCAGAGCATATTTTGAGAACGTTTTGAATTTGAAAGGATAAGACATTAATGTAATATCTTAAAAGGATGCATTCACATTTATGTTTTGAACTGTCATACAGATCTTCAACAGTTTCTCTCATATGTTGGATAAGGAAGCATTTAATGTAATGGATGCAAGGTAGTTGTAGACTTTAATTCGATTAGATGGCTAGAGCTATAGGAGATAAAACTCTAGAAATCTCCCTCATATGTATTGTATTGGAAGATAATTATTCTCATGGTAGAGTTAGAGAGCTATAGAGCAAGAGAATAGGACAACAAAACATAAATTTTTATAAGAATGTAGTTGTTTCTATTGAACCCATGTACATAAGCACTGGAATTAATATGAAAAGTATTTAATTTAGTTTCATGGTGTTGTGGTGATTATTGTTTGCATCTCTTAATGGTATGTTTACAATTTTCTTATATTCTCTGTTATGCATTTGTTTCAATGTTGTGTCTATTTATTATTTCATGTTGAATGTATGAAGTCAGTGAGAGGGAGAGTATGAGTTTCAATTGTTTCTTGTCCTGAGAATTCTTGCAAGGAGTGCAGTGAAATTCCACAAAGAGTGCGTTGACAAGGTTCTAAGTTTCATCTTAGAAAATCTCAGGAGAGATATTGTTGTTCTCATACCAATATAAGTGCAAGTATAGTACAAGATTCATGCAAGGCGTGCTCAGGCCGATTGAAGTCTTATAATTTTCCAACGCAAGCAAGTGGTGGAATAATTTATGTTGCAAGGAGTGTACAGAAGAAGAAGACATCAGATAATCAACAATTATCGTGAAAGCTACAAAGAGTGTGCACAATAATCCCTTGAAATTATTGAGTTTGCATCTAGAACCAAAATCAAGAGGGATATAGACCTTGAGGGATTCGAAGTTATGGCTGAGTCCTTACACATTTGAAAGCTCAGGAGGGATAATAGCTGTCAGATCTGGATCAACAAGAGTCCTTGATATCGTGATTGAATTTCGTCATTTCAGAATTCGGGGTGTGGAGAAAGTTGTGATGAGAAGGAAAGAATCACAAAATCTCGATTTTTGAAATCCCATCAGGATATGGATCGTCATATCGTGGAAGGATATGGACCTTCAATACACATCACATAAGTCATGAGTTCAGACTTCTAGGGAAAGGAGGATCCTTGTATAATGAACTCTCGAGTCATGAATTTATGACACATTCAAAGGTTGAGCCCTAGGTTGTGGCAAAGGGTCACATCAGAAGTGCTTAAGGGAGGATCTAGAAATCCGTTAGCCCATTTCAGGGTTTCAGGAACTAAAGGAGTTGGGGAACTCAACAATAGGAATCGTTAATTCGTGAAACCTGACGGGCCCTTTTCGGGAAAAGGTTGTGGTCATATCAATTGGTCACTTGGGTAAGAGTTCTCACCTAGTGCTTGTTCGAAGAGGTGTAACTCCCAAGAAGGACCTATGGTTACAAGTGTGGAAGATTCTAGCTGGGAATCAAAGAGCCATTTTGGCTCAAGGGAGACTTAGAAACATCCTTAGACCGCGAGGTCATGCAGAACCTATTGAGGTAGGGGTGTTGCATCATCATCTCATGTGATGTCGCAGATCCTTCATTATTGGAGTAGTATCTAAATCTAGTTTTGCAATGGGATGAAAGAAATAGAATGTTTATTGTTGACATATGATACTATCATGTTAAACGAAATGATTGAATTACATTGCTAATAGAAATGTGGAAATTTCTCTTGTTGGTAATCATGGTTAGAGGATGTGGGGGAAGTAGACGATGTGGCGTTGGATGAAGGGGTGTGGAACCTATTGTAAAATCCATGCCGGAAAGGTCTAACCCCCAAGAAGATGAGAAGAGTGTTGAGCAAAAGAAGATTGTTGTGGAAGATGTAGTAAGTATGATGAGATATTTCCAGAGGATATCAAAGGCGTTGATCAACCGCATGTATAGAGATGAGGGAAGATCATATTTAACCAATGAGAGTTCACAATGCACCCTAGCTGGTACTATCCTAGAGGGCCTAGTTCTCCCTTCATATGACCGAGAGCTATGACCTCGGCTCAACTTATTTAGTGCATACTTGTGACTCCACTGTGTATGTTCGCACTATCTCTCCTGAGGCTGTACTTTCAAAAGTTTGACCTCTGCCTAACTTGACAAGGTCTATGTGCACTTAAGGTGTTATATCCTATGAACCTTAGGCCTTCAAGAAGCCATCTACGCACATCTAGAATTGACTTTGGAGTGTTGCACTATGTTACTAGAAGATACACTTTAGGATTCTTACATAATTTTCAACTCGTTCTTAGATCATACCTTCTTTTAGTTAGAAGTTTATTTTCTTCACAGTATCATCTAGTTCATAAAATTATAATGTAGGCCTATGGTTTCTACCTTGTGCTGAGAGTATTTCTCTGGTTTTTTTTTTTTTTTAATCTGTGATGGGGATTGAATACCTATGTACTTGGTGGTACCCTGTAGGGTGTAATACGTTGAGGGAAACGTAAGTAATTTGAAGTTGTCTCAAATGATAGATGAATGTTAAGGGACTATATTTTACTGTTAAGTTTTTCTCATTATTCTATTGAAATTATTCCTAAACTTTAATTAGTAATATGATGAGTTATTTTGTAAATTAATACTGGTGTTATGACATGACTAATTTTATAGATTCTTTGTGTTAATTGAATAGTTTGCAGAAAAGAATGTTGATATTTATAGTGAAATTTGAATAGATGAAGGTAAGAGAATTAGATACTTGTTCCTCATAACATTCGTCAATATTGAGACCTTAAATGGTCAAGATCAATCAGACGAATCCTATACTTGAGAATTGATTATGTGTCTTGGAAGTCCTAATATTGTGGGATAGGTTGGGTGGGTATTATGTATGTCATCTAATGTAGGAGAATCATAAGCAATCTGACAAAGAAAGTGCAAAAGCAGAGGACAACTGGATATGCACCAACACATATTTTGAGAATGTTTTGAATTTGAAAGGATAAGATATTAATGTAATATCTTAAAAGGATGCATTCACATTTATGTTTTGTATTGTAATACAGACCTTCAACAGTTTTTCTCATCTGTTGGATAAGGAATAATTTAATGTAATGGATGTAAGGTAGTTGTAGACTTTAATTCGATTAGATGGCTAGAGTTGTAGGAGAGAAAAATCTAGAAATCTCCCTCATATGTATTGTATTGGAAGATCATTATTCTCATGGTAGAGTTAGAGAGTTGTACAGAAAGAGAATAGGAAAACAAAACATAAATTTTTATAAGAATATAGTTCTTTCTATTTAACCCATGTATAGAAGCACTAAAATTAATATGGAAAGGATTTAATTTAGTTTCATGGTGTTCTGGTGATTGCTGTTTAAATCTCTTAATGGTATGTTTATAGTTTTCTTATATTCTCTTTTATGAATTTGTTTCAATGTTGTGTGTATTTATGATTTCATGTTGAATGTATGAAGTTAGTGAGAGGGAGAGTATGAGTTTCAATTGTTTCTCATCCTAAGAATTCCTACAAGGAGTGGAGTGAAATTCCGCAAAGAGTTCATTGCCTAGGTTCTGAGTTTCATCTCAGAAAATCTCAAGAGAGATATCATTCTTCTCATACCAAAAGAAGTGCATGTATAGTACAACAGTCGTGCAAGGCGTGCGCAGGCCATTTGAAGTCTTATAATTTTCCAACCCAAGTGAGTGGTGGAATAATTTCTATTGCAAGGAATGTACAGAAGAGGAAGACATCAGAGAATCAATGATTATCGTGAAAGCCACACAGAGTACGTGCAATAATCCCTTGAAATTACTGAGTTTGTATCTAGAACCAAGCTCAAGAGGGATAGAGACCTTGAAGGATTCAAAGTTAAGGCTGATTCCTTACGCATTTGAAAGCTCATGAGGGAGACTAGTCGTCATATATGGATCAAGAAGAGTCATTGATCTCGTGATTGAATTTCTTCATTTCAGAATTTGGGGTGTGGAGAAAGTTGTGACGAGAAGGAAAGAATCATGAAATATCGATTCGTGAAATCCCATCAGGATCTGGACCACCATATTGTGGAAGGATCTGGACCTTCAATCCGCAACATATAAGTCATGAGTTCAGACTTCTGGGGGAAAGGAGGAGCCTTGTATCATGAATTCTTGAGTCGCGAATTTATGACACTTTCGAAGGTCGAACCCTAGGTTGTGGTAGAGGGTCACATTAGAAGGACTTAAGGGAGGAGCTAGAAGTCCATTAGCCCATTTCAGGGTTTCGAGAACTGAAGGAGTTGGGGAACCCAACAACAAGAATCGCTAATTCGTGAAACCTGACAGGCTCTTTTTGAGAAAAGGTTGTGGTCACATGGATTGGTCACTTGGGTAAGAGTTCTCGCCTAGTGCTTGTTCGCAGAGGTGTAACTCCTAAGAAGGACCTGTGGTTACAAGTGTGGAAGATTCTAGCTAGGAATCAAAGAGCCATTTCGTCTCAAGGGATACTTATAACAATCTTTAGACCACGAGGTCAAGCAGAACCTGTTGAGGTAGGGGTGTTGCATCATCATCTCATGTGATGTGGCAGATCCTTCATTCTTGGAGTAGTATCTAAATCTAGTTCTGCAATGGGATGAAAGAAATAGAATATTTATTGTTGACATATGATACTATCATGTTAAATGAAATGATTGAATTACATTGCTAATAGAAATGTGGAAATTTCTCTTGCTGGTAGTCATGGTTAGAGGACGCGGGGGAAGTAGACAACATTGTGCTGGTAGAAGGGGTGTGGCACCTATTATAAAATCCTTGCCTGAAAGGTCTAACCCCCAAGAAGATAAGCAAAGTGTTGAGCAAAAGAAGATTGTTGTGGAAGATGTAGTAAGTATGATGAGATCTTTCCAGAGGATATCAAAGGAGTTAATCAACTGCATGGATAGAGATGAGGGAAGAACATCTTAACCCAATGAGGGTTCACAATGCACCCTAGCTAATAGTAGCAGCATACACCAAGAACTCGAGAAGGTGAAATTTTCTGAGTTCTGGGGTGCCGCAGATGACTTATCCCACGAGGCATGGTTTTAGAACATGGAGATGTGCTTCACACTTCATTATTACGCCTCCAACATGAAATTCTACATGGAAGTATTTCAACTGAAGGTGAGTGCTCTTCTATGGTGGAAGACTCTCCTACCTCAACTAAACATGGTTGTCTAAGAAGTGTCATGGGAACTATTGGAGGAATGGTTCTTTGAGAGGTACCTGTCCAAGGAATTCATTGAGCACCAGCTCAATGAGTTCAATGACTTATGAAAGAGTAGTTGTACGATGATAGAGGATGAGGACAGATTCATGGAGATAATTAGGTATGATCTACATTTGAACATAGAGAAGTTAAAGGTCAACAGGTTTGTGTTCGGACTTAACTTCAACATCCGTACAAAGGTGAGAATTCTAATTCCTTGGACATTGCATGATGTGATTCAGAAGGCCCTCATACCTGAGGAATATTTTAATGGTGGGGGTCAGGGAAAGACTCCTTCTAGACATACTGGACATACGTCATTAGGAGCACAATAACATGAGGCACCATCCAGACATACTACATGACATCGAGCTATGCCTAGAAGATCGATGTTTACGACAACACAATGACAAACTGCTTAGTACAGGACTCCTTACAGAGGATCACAACAACAACAACAACGTCGACCGCAAAAACAGTTTGGTCTTGTTCAACAGAACAGACCAGGATCATAGGATGTTAGACTAGCAGTTTCTACTTCAGAGACCAAGAGCATTGGACCAAAGAATAGATGTTGGACATGTGGTGAGACACATTACCAGGTAGATTGTCTAATTGAGAATGCCAGAGCGGCTGGATCATCATGAACCACTAAAGTTGGAGATTTGGGCAAGGCCCACAAGATACATGTAGCGGTGAAAAACTGTGAGGCTAAACATCAGTGCACTGTGCTAGAGACGTCAGGTATGATTGCAGACCAAAAATATAGTTTTTTGATAGATCGAGATGCTACCGAGAGCTTCATCTATAGTACAATGCTGAAGATAATTAAGGTAAAGGAAGTCGAGTAGGAGGAGTTCAAGTATGTAGAAATGGCATCGGGTGCCAAACAAAAGGATGGAGGAAAGGTTATAGGATGTAGCCTTAAAATAGGATACTTTGTAACAAAGTTAGATCTTTATGTCACAATAATAGGATCTTATGACATAGTGATTGGTATGGATTGGTTGGAATCACATGTTGTGATACTTAAATGTAAGATGAAACGGTTAAGTTTGATAGATGATTGGGGAAAAAATAGAGTGATTATACAAAGAAACCAAGGAGTGTCCTTGAGGTTCATTTCTTCCCTACAATTTCATAAGATTATGTGCAAGGGATTCAGACTATATGCACTCTTAGTGAAAAATTAAAAGGGTGAGGCGAAGGGAATAGAAAACCTTCATATAGTGCAAGTGTTTGTAGACATTTTTCCATAAGAGTTACCCGGTTTACCGCCCAAAATAGAGTTGGAGTTCACAATATGCTTGAAACCGGGAACTAAACCTATTGCAAGAGATCCATATCAGATGTCAATGCCTAAATTACAGGATTTAAAATGCAATTGAAGGAATTGTTGGATTTAGGACTTATTCATCCAAGTGTGTCACCTTGGGGTGCACTGATTATTTTCGTAATGAATAAGGATGGATCATGTGGACTTTGTATTGAATATCATTAATTGAACAAAGCAACAATCAAGAAACAACATCCATTAGCAAGAGTAGATGAGTTGTTTGACCAGATGAAAGGAGCGATGATATTTTCAAAGATTGACTTGAGATCAGGATATCACCAATTGCGGATTAAGGAAGAAGATATCTCAAAGACCACTTTTAAGATGAAATTTGAACACTATGAGTTTATAGTTTTACCATTCAGATTGACAAATGCCCCAGGGGTATTCATGATTTTGATGAATGGGGTGTTTCGTGAATACCTGGATAAGTTTGTTCAAGTTTTTATTGATGAAATACTGATTTATTCTTGGATGAAGGAAGTGCATGATTAACACTTGAGGTTGGTCCTGCAATGCTTAAGAGAAAACAAATTGTACGGGAAGCTATCAAAATTCCCTCTTTACCAATCTAGTATTCACTACTTGGGACATATCATATCTGGAAAAGGTATTTCTATGGATCCAACAAAAGTGGAGGCTATTATGGAATGGAAAACACCGAAAAACATACATGAAGTATGCATTTTTATGGGTTCAACGGGATATTACCGATGATTTTTCAAATTATTTTCGAAGATAAAAATACCAATCACGTAGTTGTAGAAGAACAACAAGAAATTATTGTGGACTAAGAAATGCATGGAAGCATTTCAAAGGCTCAGATTTTCTGATGAAAAATCTAATACTAAATGTCCCAACATGAAAAAATAGTTCTTGGTATGCACAGATGCATCCAAGGAACGGTGGGGAGGGGTTTTGATGCAAGACGGTTGAGTGATCACTTACATTTCACGTAAATTGATAATGCATGAATAGAACTACACAAAACATGACCTGGAGTTATTAGCTATTGTTAACACCTTGAGAGTATGGAGACAATATTTGATTGGATGAAAATTTGAATTAAAGACATATCACCATGGATTGCAACATATTTTTACACAAAGTGACCTCAACGCGCAACAAAGGAGTTGGTCAGAATGGCTTAGCGAATACGACTTTGAAATTTCTTACATTAAAGGAACTGTGAACCGAGTGACATATGTGTTGAGTAGGAGACCATGCATATTTTCATTGTTATCGCTTAAAACAAATCTTCGAGAAAAAATTCTAACTCTACAAATCAATGATGACTAGTATAAGGAAGTTAAGAAAAATATCAGACAAGATACGATGATGGTACTGAGGTATGAAGGTTATTCACTAGATGACAATGGATTATTGAGATTTAACATAAGAATTTACATGCTTCCTAAGGACGAACTAAAAAGTTTGATCTTAAGTGAAGTGCATTAAGAAATATACATGGCTCATCCGAGAGTCACGAAGATGAATGAAGACCTTAATCCTTTGTTCTTCTGGAAGGGAATGAAAGTAGACATAGTTAGTTACGTGGAAAGATATCTAAAATGTCAACAAATGAAGGTTGAACATAGACATCCAACAAGATTCTTATATCCACACACTATTCCTGAATCAAAATGGGAAGTCATTTTGATGGACTCTATTGTTGGATTTCCACTAATGACAAGAAGACATGATTCAATTTTTGTGGTAGTTAACACTCTGACGAAGAGTGCACATTTTATTCCATTGTGTATAGTGTATTGGGCATTTTAAATAGCTAGAGAGTTTGTCAGAAAGATTTTTAGATTACATGGGGTGCAAAAAAGAATCATATTCGATTGAGGATCGATGTTTACAGGATGGTTTTGGACCAGTTTCTAAGAGGCTTTGTGAACACAACTAAACTTTAGTACAAATGATCACCTAGAGACAGATGAAAAAACAAAAAGGAAAAACCAATTTTTGGAATATATGTTATGTATGTGTATTATGGAACAACATAAATGGTGAGAAGAACTCTTACCACTAGTATAATTTGCATACAATAACAACTATCAGAGTACCATTAAGATGGCATCATTTCATTTTCTTTATGGGTGAGTATGTTGGATGTCATTAAGTTGGGATCAACTTGAGGACAAAGTTCTGCTGGGACCAGAAGTGATCCAAGAAATGGAAAAACATATGCAATCAATCATACACAGTATTAAAGAAGCGCAAGATTGACAGAAGAGTTATGTTGATGCACATCGCGTTGACCGAAGTTATGAACTTGGAGACAAATTCTTCTTTCAGTTAAAACTATAGACAAGTTCGATCAACTTTGGAAAGGGTTCTAAAATCTCACCTAGGTTTGTGAGACCCTTCAAAGTAGTGGAAAAGAAAATACTTGTGACATATGGACTAACCTTGCTTAATTCTTTGAGGCATATGCACGATGTTTTTCAGGTATCTGTTTTGAGACATTATATTAGTGAACCTTCACATGTTATTAACATGAGTTACTTGAAGTTATAAAATGAGGGTGCTCTCATGGTGGATCCAACATGCATTTTTTACCATCTCATTCGATAGCTATGATGCCAAATAGTCGATCAGTTTAAGGTGTAATGGGACAATTATAGTACACACTTGGCTACCTGGGAGGACACATATGAGATGCACCAACAATTTCCTTAATCGTTTGAAATATTATACATATAGGTCTATATAAAATGCATTTATTTACTTTCTTTTACCTATACTGTACAAAATTCAGGATGAAGTTTAAAACAAGAGGGGGTGTATGTAACATCTTGCTCTACTTAGCATACTATTATTGACTTATTCTTTGAGGACACTTGCTTGTAAGTGACCCGGGTATGGAACATTGTGATTTCGTTCACATTATCGGTTATATATGATGATGTTGAGGTGTTATAGCTGCTTGATTTTATTGATGTATATATATTTGTTCACATGTTCTTTTGACAATTCGTCTTGAGTGTGCAGGACACATGATAGGTTATGGATGCAAGTGGAATCAAAGGGCTTCCTTGGACTCCATATTGAGTCAGGGAGTGGATTGTATTGTTTGAAGTATTTCATTATTATGCACATCTGATGTATGATGGATTTTAGTATGATTCATATATATAAGGATTTTTGACACAATTTTTGTCAGTGGATGCAGGCTTGGTGATGCTTGCTAATGAAACTCATAGAAGGAGTAAAGGGGCCTTGCAAACAAAACCATATATTTAGGGAGAGGGGTGGCATCATCCCTATCACAGCCTACTAGAACTCCTGTCATGGCCAGAACTGTAGGTTAACAATTACCCACTGTGGTGGTCCACGATGTCATGAGGGAAGACTGAGATAGTCGCTCACATACATTTATAAGGGGTGCACAATAAGGAATAATATTTATCCCTTCTAAGCCCCTAGTCTCTCACAAGGTTGAACAAATCAAGTTTTGACTCCAATGAGTTGGAAAAAATTCCAAAAACAAGTCAACATAAGTGAAATCCTTGGAGCACGAGTTGCATCTTGAAGGGAACATTGCACAATTGAGACCCGTGTCAATAAACATAGGTGGCCTAGAAAACACTCGAATGAATTGACCTTGATGGATTAAAATAATTAATTAAACAATAGAGTATTAGTTGTTAAAGCCAACCATAAATTTTAAATAAATGGGCTAATTGAATTGTGACATGAGTAAAGATTGGAAGGAAATCAATGGTTAGGAAATAGTAAGTAAGAACCTAAAGAATCGATAAAATACAAAAGGGTGCATGAAATGGTTAAAAAGAAATCCTTGTTTAAAAATAATTACAACTTGAGAGAATGGATTGTGCATAGAATAGAATTTGAGTCAAAATCTAGTTAGGAGACAACCTTCAATTAAGAGGACTTAGGGAAAATAAGAGAAACTAATAGGAAATTTAGTAGAACATGTGGAATTGTGAGGAAAGGTGGATTTTAAATAAAAACAAAAGAGAAATTACTTGTCAACCTGGGGACAATGTAACACATGTAGTGGATGAATAATCCAAACCGAATTTCTAAAAATCAATGAATTATGAATGAGGGATAGATGTCCATGAGGGAGAATTATATAAATAAAGGGATGCAGAAGAGAAGGGGATCGGACCTAGGGAAAGGAACTATTATGCTCACAAATTTTTTATTGATTGTATTTTTAATTGTGAGATTTGGGACTCCAGGCCTGTGAAAGAGTGGAATCTCTTCCTTGCGAGGCAATCCCAGAATCTATTGTGTTATTATTTTTGTGTTATTGGCCCCTTTGCGACTTGGGGGGCTAAGGAGGAAGAAGAGTACCCCTAACGTTAGATGGGAGGTGTCGATGAAGTCTTTATGATTAGCAAGTGAAGGAAAGAAAGTAGCGCAAGGTCTGGAAGGACATATTCAACACACATGTTTCATTTGTTTCTGGTACTTTGGAATCTAGTTTTAGTTATGTTATGAGTGTATTATTATAATAGATTGATCGAGTCACTTTAGATTCATTTGAAGGTATGAGTGCCATTTTTTCATTTTTTATCAAGAATTTAATAGTTACATAGTTATATTTAATCCTTTGTGTAATTTTAGATTTTTTGGTGCTCAAATCGAGTGGCCTGACCATCATTATAGAATGCGAATTTTATTATATATAGTCTATGTTAAAGTCTGTATTTTCATCCATAATAGAAGTATGTGTGAGAAGAGTTTAGTTGAGGTTCTTTTAGGAAATTAATAGCATCTAGTTCGTCTGTCAAATAACCATGTAATTCTTACTGTATCATAAGTCCCTAAGTAATTTTCATATGAATCCTACAAGTTAACCAAGATGCATTTTCCCACTGATTTCATTGTTGAACTCAAGTTACTTGTATCATGAATGCTTGTGCTATCTGGAATTTAAATCCAAGGTTTTCGAAAAGAGGGAGGTATGTTCAAGTCTTGGAAGTTGAATTATAACATGTAGTGCCTAAAACCTTTTCCTAAAACAAAGTTAAGCATGTGACCAGGACCCAAAACCTATTGCTAGGTCAAACGGGCATTATTCGGGTCTCTAGAGATCGAATTCTCTAGATGTTTCCTTAACTCAACTTCGTTTCTCCTGAGCTGTTCACCGACAGAAGTCGTTCATAATATGAGTTAAAAAATAGTTTTAGGTTACCCTATCATACCTCCCTCCTTCGTTGAATTTTGATAACATGATCTAATGGCTGCCAGAGTTTCTCCTCACACAAGTTTCTACGATGGAGATCCACTACGGAAATATGACACAGATCATCGAATCACCGAAGGGCTCAGGGATATGATGGCTTGCACTTCCTTTAGATCAATGATTGTCGTTTACTATAGAGTTTGGAACTTCGGTAGTTCATCACCTCTTGAAACAACCACTTCTTTCCTCCAGAGTGTCGAACTGTCGAAACCTCTGAAGGAATAAGACTTGAAGATCCGTGGTCCTTGTGTGTTCTCTAGATTTATGGATCTCCTTTACTACGAAATTTCAGAACTTCGGGGTCTTCGTATTCCTTTACTTTAACTCTTAACTTAGTAGAGATATGAATTCAAACTAACTCAGAGATCAATGGTCCCTTTAAATTTCTCTGATATACCACTAGAAGTAACTTCAGAGCTCCAACACTTCGGAGAACTATGTTTCTCTGGATTCCATTCTCCCAGAGTGACAACCTTCTGGAGTGACATGGTAGCCACGTTGTTAGAATTAATGATGTGTCACAATAATGAGAGTGACACGTGTCACCTGAAATAGTGCAGGTGACGTAATCCAAAGTACCCAAAATGAGTGCCACATGTCATCCAAAATCAGTTGATAGGTGTCAATGAATCGTCAACTAAGATAGAGTTTACGAGAATGGGGTTCTGACCCTTAGACACTTCAAGCTTTGGGTTTCATAAGTTCTATATCTTGAACTCAAGTTTCTTTTGGATTTGCAAAGGTCGAACCCCTAGATCTGATGGTCATGGATTTACCGAAAACAATGGTCAATATTAAATTTAGGGCTTCGCGATTTCGACACCTTTCCCATCTTCGAAACATTCAACCACAACCTCCCGAATGTCCGAAGTTATGAAGAAAGGGTTTTAGTCAGAAATTAACGACTCTGTGAGTTCCTTCACCCTAACTTACTCACCCTAGTTTTGTCAGAGTAGAAAAATACCAAACCGTTGAAGAACGTAGGCTCATAGATCCAACGACCCATGATCGTTCATCATATCTACAACTGCAATTAACTCTGGTACTTGATATATTTAGGGTGTCCAACAATTTTTTTGCAAACTCAACTCATTGAATCGTTGAATTATTATGGATCCAATGGCTATCATTCATCACCGATATACATTGTAGATCCACCTCGTGATTTGGGCTTTGGGGTCGAGTCAACTAGCCTGGAGATCCTAGTCCTCCCTTCGTATGATCGAGAGCTATGAACATGGCTCAACTTATTGAATGTGTACTTGTTCCTCCACTATGTATGTTCGCACTATCTCTCTTGATCTTTTACTTCCAAACTTTTGACCTTTTCTCGAATTGATAAGGTCTTTGTACACTTCGGGTGATGTGTCCTCTGAACCTTGGGATTTCAAGGAGCCATATACACACTTCTAGAATTGACTCTGGAGTGTTGCACTATGTTACTAGAATATAAGCTTAAGGCTTCTTACAAAACTTTCAACTCGTTTTTATATTAGACCTTTCTTCGGTTATAGGTTTATTTTCTTCACAGTATTAGCCAGTTCATAAAAGTAGAGAGTAGGCCTATGGATTCTACCTTGTGGTGAGAGTCTTTATCTACTTTTTTCTTTTCTAATTTTTGATGTGGATCGGATACTTGTCTACTTAGTGGTACCTTATAGGGTGTCACATGTTGAGGAAAACACAAGTAATCTGAAACTGTCTCAAATCATAGATGTATATTAAGGAACTTTGTTTTACTGTTAAGTTTTTGTTATGATTCTATTGAAATTCTTCCTGACCTTTAATTAGTAAGATGATGAGTTATTTTGTAAAATAATACCTGGTGTTATGAGATGATGACCATGATGATAGATTCTCTTTGTTAATTGAAGAATTTGCAGAAAGGGATGTTGATATTTATAGTGAGCTTTGAATATATAAAGGTAAGGGAATTAGATACTTCCTTGTTCCTCAAAACAATCGTCATTCTTTAGACCTTAAAGGGTCAATATCAATTGGACGAATCCTAGACTTGAGCGTTGATTATGTGTCTTGGAATCCCTAACCTTGTAGGATAGGTTGGGTAGGTAGTATGTATGCAATCTCATGTGATGTGGCATATCCTTCATGCTTGGAGTAGTATCTAAATTTAATTATGCAATGGGATGAAAGAAATAGAATGTGTATTGTTGACATATGATACTATCATGTTCCAATTGTTCAATGATGTTATTTATGTTAAAAAAAAATCTCCTACTATTTCTCAAGTACTTATATGATGTAATAGAGGGGTTGTTACAAAATTTCTTCAAAGTGTCCACCTTCATCAACAACACTTTGTTTTCTTCAACCATGTCTCTCACAAAGTGATATTGAATATCAATATGCTTTGTCTCGGAATGATAAGATGGGAAATTCGCTAAAAAAATTGCACTCTGACTATCACATTATATCCTTACAACTTGTTGTACCAACCCAATACCTAAACATAATCTTTGTAACAATATTGCTTCCTTACTTGCATGAGTGGTTTCCATGTATTCAGCTTCTGTAGTTGAAAGTGGCACAACAACCCATATTTTTCTCATCCAAATGATTGCTCCTCCAAACATATTAAACAAATACCTGCTTGTAGATATCCTATGATCCATATCTCCAACCCAGTTAGTATCCAAAAAGCCATGTATGTCCAACACTCTGTCCAATCCTGGTCTTCCTTGGTAGCACAATTCATAGCTAGTAGTGCCACACAAATACCTGAAAACCCTTTTTATTGTTTTCCAATGATCCTTCCCTCATTTTGAGATATACCTTCTCAAAACTCCCACTGCATGTGAAATGTCCAGTCTATTACAGACCATTGCATACATCAAACTTCCGACTGCACTCTCATATGGAACACGAGACATGTCCTCCTCCTCTTCTTGTGTCTTGGGACATTGATCCACATATAACTTTACACCAATAGGAGTAGGGACGTTGACCATCTTACATTCATACATATTAAACCTATGCAATATTGTCTCGACATATGTTCTTTGATTTAACTATATTTTCCTCGTTTTTCGATCTCTTTTAATTTCCATGCCAAAAATAAAATTTGAAGCACCGAGATCCTTCATGTCAAATTGAGAGAACAACTAAGTTTTCACATCCTGATAATATCCTTGTTGTTTCCTATCAGCAACATGTCATCCACATACAATACCAAATAAATCAAATGATCACCAATTAATTCAAAATACACATAATGATCCTCTTTTATTCTTGTAAATCCAAGTCCCATATCTTTCTCACTAACCGTTGAGACCTCACCGATACCTCCCAACCAATGCTAGGGGTAATATTATTCCCCCTGATCCCCCAAGACACAAAGGGGCCACACACCCAAACCAGAGAAGGCTAGGTCCAAACTCCCCTCACTGTTGATGAATGAAACTATGTGATACATTCTCCAACTTACAAACCTGTGAGATGTGGATCATTGCAACTATGTGAGTCTTTCTCTCAGCTTACAAACATGAGAGAAATCCCCTAAGAAGGGTATGTGGTTCCTTCCTGAGATAGATATAGGAATGTAGATATGACCTCCCCCATTTAGAGAGTTTAAAAGAACTCCAGATGATTATCCAGTGGGAAAGGCAATCTGTTGAGTTAGACGTTCTTGTGGCTAACCACAAGGTGAATGTGTGAAACCCTAAAGTGTTGGGTGCATCGTCATGTGAACAAGAAATGAATATTATGTATTATCCTCCTATGAGAAACAAAGTTGATGAGAAAACTCCAGCTGATTCTCATGTGCGAGGCAGTGGGAAAGAATATATGTAGAGTGGGTGTGTCTATGGACGAGCACAGGTGAACATGTGAAGATCTCGTTCTTTTGTGTAACGCAGTGAGCCAGAGATATGACATCCCTAAGGATGTTCCTATAATAGATGAGCACTAGTGGTTGTGTCAAATCCCTTGCTATATTTTGTTCAAGAGTCAGACCTGACTGTAACCCTAATGGTAATGTAAAGGGTATAGGTTGGCCCCACCTTAATATGATTGATAATAAATGTAAAAGATAATTAATCTCGTTAATATTAATTATAATATAATAATATTAATAATAATTATAATGTGACTTAGCGAGGTCAACTTTGTTGAGCCAATAGACACTTTTGTTGATGGGTTTAGGTTAGTATAAGTAAAGGTAAAATCCCCATTGTGTAAACACATCTTTCATGTGAGTTTGGAAATTTTAGCAAGTACATTTACTTGGGAAAAGTGCGCACCACTCTTGGGCGCTAGTTTTCTAGGGTTTGAGAACCCTATTGTGTGCTAGGTATTTCTTGGTGGTAAAAGTATTTATCTTGAAGAATATAGCAAAGGACTTGGTTGGGTTTTATTCCCCTGTTAAGAAGGGCTTCCCATGATACTTCTTGTGTTTTTGTGCCTGGTGTTTCTTCTTATGATCTTGGTTGCTGCAACATTATTGTCTCTAGTTAAGTTAAATGCTAAAATGGAATGATATTAATGATTAACCTATATTATTGAAAAATCAACATTGTTTCAAAGAATAGGTCTTGAAGAACCCATTACACAAGAAATTTTCTATCATCCTCTCTCTGTTCTGCAAAACCGTACGACCCTCCTAGGGTTTCCAAAACTTTTGTATGACCTACCTCTTGGAGGAATTTCAACACTTGGAACTTGGACAATGGGGGAAAAAAATGCATAGGAGTGTATGAACTCCTCCATCACACCTCTAGAAATATTCAGATTGCATTTTTGAGCATTTTGACTTTTTGTCCCTAGGGTCTCCAGGGTTTTGCTAAATTTTGCAGAAATTTCAGAATTAGGGTTTCTGCAACTCATTGAAGAAGATCTTCAGCTCACCAATGTTATCCTATGTTTTAAAGGATTATTTTTGGTAGTCATAAGTCCAACTAAACCCAAAATTTCTATCCTATCCTAGCCGCAAGGTTTACTAGCCAAGTTGACAAGGGTTTGTGAAGAATCCAAAAATGAGAAAAACAATAATGGGAGGAAAAATTGATGATTCAAATAAACTTAGTTACATGAAGACTTATTGTTGGTGATACAAAAAGTTTCACTATGAAATACCTCCTTCATGAAGATGTCAAAGAATAAATATCAGCCATGTGCCATTGGATAAATCATATCAGCACCCTCAGGGATGCACTTGTATATATATATTATTTTTTATCATTGTCATGAAGAAAATTGTAGGGGGAAGGAACCTTTTGTTGAATTCATGGATCCTAAAGGATATCAGTGCATTCAGAAGAACAACATACTGGAAGTGAAGACTCCAAGTTTGATTGTTGTAATTGTCATTTCTCTAGACCATATTTCTAAAAGTTTGCTACATTACAGGTAGGTGTTGTAGTTGTGGCAACAATCCTTAAAATTGTTTTGATTTTAGATGTACTCATTATTCTCCTTTAGGATATATTCATGTTTTGGTTCCTCTTGTTTCCTTGTTCCAGATAGGCTAACAAAAAAGGAAGATGTTTATCCTTCAGAGGGAGCTACTTGACTCAAAGGGAGTCAAAACCATTTGAGAAGGAATATGAATAGAACCATCATTGAGACAACCAATGCAATAATGCATGATCATAATCCTTATATGATTATATAGGAAGAATATTGCATAACACAGTATATGTTCAGAACAAGAGTCTTCAGCATACTCTGAAAAACATAAACTCTTGAAGAAGTCTTCACCGGAATGAAGTCTGAGATTGAACACTTCAGGTTATTTGGGTGACCAATGTATTCTCATGTACCAAAAGAGAAGAAGTCCAATCTAGATCCTTTAGAAAGAAAGGATAGAATGAATATTAAAAGACATTTCAAATCGACATCACTAGTCAGAAATAGTTTGAGACAAGAAGAAACATTTTCCTTGAAGAAGAGATAGTCTTTCTGTGACATCCCCGAAAATTTATTCCTCTTTTAGTAAATTCGAATTTGGAAATTTTTTGCCATTTATGGCAATTCTGAATTTTGAAATTGGTAATTGTAATCAATTATTTTGACTGTTGGGAAGAGACGTGATTTGAACCAACTAACTATTTGACTATGACACTTGTATGGAAACTGAATATTTTATATTGATTGCAGGAGGACAAATGGAATAGCCATGTTAAATTTAGCTAACCATGACTCCATGAGTGGGGAACATGTTGGAACTACCTCTGGGTTGATTATTACAAGTGGTAAATCAGTGATATGGCCATTGGTAGCCCCTAAAAATCAGGGATTTAGAAAGTTGCGAAAATTCCCAAGGGAGGGAAAAGACTTAGGAAAATTGATAAATAGCATATGTGAGGAGGTAGGACACTGCCAAGTATGTTGGGAAAGGATACTTTTGATTTACTTTCTATTATGAACATTCCTTGAGTGTGAGGCAAGGGAAAAAGTATGGAGCTGTAGGACATTACTGAAGAGAAGCTTTTCCAAGTTCACCCCCATCGATTCATGGTCAGGCTAGGGGGTGAATCGAGCAAGTAGTTTGGTTGCCCTGTTCTATGGTTGGGAGGAACGTGGTTGTTCCCTTTGTCTTTCACGGTATTATTTCAAATATGTTATTTTTGTCCCTTCTCTGGGTGAATGTTAAATGGTTACATACTTGATATAATGTATCTGTTAGAAATAATAATATTAAGGATGAAAGATCGAATGCATCCTATTGAAAAATTAGGAATTTCTAGAATGTCTCTCTACTAGTTCGAAATGGATTATCTTTTCTCCATCTCATTACTGTTATGAATACTAGTTCCTGAAAGTATACTAGCTGGAAGGATATGACTAGTCAATTCTTAAAGAATATTTGTGTTGTGGTTTGGATTACTACTGTAGTAAGATAAAGCATCGTAGTTGAAAACCCCATAAGTAAATTGTGATGCAGATTTGAGTTTACCTACATATTGAATGCAAATGGAAAACTGCATAGTGTATAGATATATGTATGTATGTATGGACATTTTTGATATATAAAGGCACGTACCACAGTAGAGTAATTAACTAATATTTCTTCCATGTACCAACTGAACAGTCATGATTTTTTTTAGGAGATATCCCTAATTACAAGTGTCTAAGATATATATATGTATATTTAGAGTGTGAAAAATTGAGGTCAATCGGGTTTCAACGATTACAAACGTCGAATACAAAAAAAAAAAGACCACACTGTTTGCGGAATCCAAAAATGCGGAAAGGTTGTGGACCCAACACTTTGGGTTTCAGGGTTCGGGGTTTGGCGATTACAAATGCCAAACACTAACACACAACAAGTCCCGAATTGCGAAAATGCTAATGGAATATGGGCCCAATACTTCGGGGTTTCGGGGTTCGAGATTTTGGGGTTTATGAACACCCAACGCCACAAACAAAAATTCTCAAATCGTATAGAAACAAATGGAGTGTGGGCCCGGTCCATTTTAGGTTTTGAGGTTTAAAAACTCCCGATGAAAAACACCGCACAACGTAAAACGCCAAATCGTGAAATCATGAAAAAGATGTGGGGCCCAGCCAATATTGAGTTTCGGCGTTTGGTAATGCTTGATGCATGAACAAAATATAATGGTAATCGTCGAACCACAAATTTGATTAGGTTGTTGGGCCACTTCGTGTTTCGACATTTGCAATAACAATAGAACTCCATGCAACTTGAACAAATAAACTCTGAATGCCGAAAATTGAAAACATGAATAGAGTTTACAAACTCAGTAAAATAAAACAAAGAGTGAGAAGTTCAATTCAAAAAAAATGCTTTCAATCTCTTGTATCACCCTCTATATGTGGATTACAATATGATTCAAGTATTTATAGGAACAAAACTTGCCCCTTCGACCTTAGGAAAAATTAAATCAGGGCGGTGATGGTATTTGATGGCCTACAAAGGCTAAGGTGGCCACCACTTGACAGTGAAGCATCACATCTTGAAGGGTTAAGACGACCACCAATCCGTCGTCACAAGGCGGTGAAATGATTAATCTCTGACATAAAGTACAGAAGTGACCTTGAGAATACCAAGAATTATTATAGACCATCTACAACATTTACACATATTTATATCAACCAGTGTTTAATAAAAAGTTATAGGTTGAAATGTTGGAAAATTATTGGAGTGAATCGAATTAACACAATTTAATTACTAGAACTAATCATGACAGGCGTGAAGGCCCAAGGAAGAAGGGACATCCCGAAACTTAAAACATACCCCTGAGTAAATTCCTAACTGTGTAAATAACAACATAATCACCTAAAAGTTCAAAAGGAAAGTCTTTAACACAAGTAAAGTAAGTGAAGATTGAATTCATATACCATCATGTGATATGGAGTCAACTATAAACAAGATACACATATAGCCAGTAATAGCCGAGTATTTTTCCTTTTGAAAATCCTTTCGAGGAAGTAGCCAATATGGCACTAGTATATTAAACCAATAAAATAACCAGTATGCCATTACAAGTAGGCAGAAGGGAAACCCTGTAATTCTTTTAAAAATAGTATTACATATTTCAGTCGGAATTGAAACAAATGAACATCCCATACGCTGTTTTACTTCCAACGATAGAATTTGCCATCAAAAAATGGGTTACCCTTAATCAATGGTACCAAAACCATGACTTAATCTCCATTTCAGAGTTTCGGATACCAGGAGTTGGAGGTGTCAAGGACACTCATGACAAGAATGATGAAGTCACGAAATGCGAAATATCAAAGCATGCCAAGGACTCCATTTTGGAGTTTCACAGACCGGGAAATCAAAGATCAAAGGAACTTTAACCTTTGAAGTAGCGAACCTCGAAATCTCGAAACAGACACATCAACAAACCACGTCAGCTAAGGACACGTGGCACAATCAGGAAATGACAAGTGTCAAGTTGATTCAACATTTCAGGAACATGTAAGTCACGAATCGGACTGACACGTGGTAGTTATTCGACATGTGTCAATTCACGTGTGACATCAGCATGTTTACATCACATCGAAACTTTCTATTTCGGGGTTTTACATAGCAAGCAGAAACTCGACCATCATGAAGTCTTGAACTCCGAAATGCAGAAAAGGACTATTGTGAGTCTTGAAAACTCGAAAGGAAAAACTCCGAAGTCCTGTCAACCGTCCATCTTAGTGGGTTATGTGAACCGTCCGATCACTTCAAAGATTTTGTGATCATGAATTTTATAATGTTGGAGTCATGATGACTCGAAGGGAGAAATGTCGAAATCACGTCAATCGTTCGATTAAGAAAAGAAGGTATCAGATTATGAAGTTTTGTGGATCATTGATCCGGCTCCATTTCAAGGATTGTGATTACAAATGCCGAAATGCCGAAATGTGAAAGAAATTTTGATTAGGCCCGTGGTCACAACTAATGGGCATATGGATTAAGCACGAGACCTAGTACTTGTAATCCAACGGTGCAGGTGAATTTGAATATGATCAAAGGATTATGAAATATTCATGCTCTGATTTTAACCGGAAGGCCTTACCTAACCACTACCCTGTATCCAGATTTAAAAAAAAAAAACTATAGGGGTCTGTTTATATTTAAAATTTTCGCAGAGGAGTATAGACTAATACTCTACTTTTACCTAAGTCCGTTTGGTCATTTTCATGATGTGATTATGTGTATGGACTAACGCATGAGGCCTAGGCCATCAACCCCCAAAGTCATTTGTATTGTAAACATATGGTAATGGATTATATGTAGGATCTAACGCATAAGGATTTGGCCATAAGTCCCAAAGTCGTTTGTGTTGTTAAGACTGTGGTAATGGTCATAGGTAAAAATAGATAGGAAAGTAATTATAATTACAGGAATTGAAATAAACATTGAATGAGGAGTAAACACTTATCATCGATCAGAAAAATTTAAGTTGAATGATAATGACAGTCGATGACAATAAGGACTCTTGCAAACTTTCAGACTCGAGATTTATAACAGAAAGCTTACTTGCTTGAATCTTGAAATAATCAAGGATATTTATACAAACAATATTTTTTTTCCAGTCAGTTTTTGAGGTATATTACACTTTCAAAGACCCACATAATCACAGATGGAGATTGATATTCATATGATACCTTCTCCCCCTTCAGCAGATTAGAGGGAGACAAATATTATTCCAATTGATCCAGTTTATCCAGTTGATATGTTTAGAGATATTGCAGTAGGGAATAAAAGACCTACCTAGACTCACTCTGCAAGAGGAAGAGAAACATACAATCCTTGCAAGGCACATCCCAAAAAAGAAAAAGAGATTTTTGAGATATCCTTTAGTCATGAGCCACTTCAATGATGTTGAGACTCATTGTCTTAGAGAAGAAACAAGAGAACAGGTATGACAAGATGCCATAACAGGAGAATACCAATATATCTTAAAGAATGATGTATAAAATATTATTCAGGGACCAGAAAGGGAAGTTTGTGGTAACTTCCAAGTGGATGTATAAGATCAAGCATGAAACTGATGGAAGTTTCAAGAAATACAAAACAAGATCTATAGCCAGAGGTTTCTTACAAACATAAGGATTTTTCTATGATGAGACACTTGATCCAGTGAACCTGATAAACTTCCATCTGTACTATCATCCATGAGTTGGAAACTATGTCAAGTATATATATTCTTGATGAGTTTGGATTTCAAAAAGAGTGTTGTTGATCCAAACCTATATCATTACAGTGTAGGGATGAGAGCCTGATTTTAATGACATATTGAGAAAGCCTTGTTGTTGGATAGAATTATTCCTTGAATTCTAAATTTGAGATGAAGAATCTGAGTATGATGCAAAACTTATTGGGACAAGAAGTATGATAGAAGACCAAAGAGATTTTCCTGAGTCAAGGAAAATATACAGTGAAAATATTAAAGAGGTTTAGTATGACAGAATGAAAAATCCACCGTGATGGATTTAAACAAGAAAATTCACGATGATTCAGAAGAGACCGATCCACAACTGATTGGATCACTGATGTATCTGGTTAACACTAGACTTGATTCATGACATGCACTAAATGTGCTTAGTGATTTGATGAGTCAACCGAGACAGACTCACTAGACAACAAAAAAACATGTACTGATATATATGTGAGGAACAATTGGATATGGCTTGAGATATGCCTCTTGTGTGAACTTGAGTTTGTAGGATATTTCGATTCAGATTGAGAAAAATTTATAATGAACCAGAAGAGAACAGTCGGTTTATGTTCTACTGTGAAGTTTTCCATGATTTCCTGATGCAGCTGGAAACAAAACTCTGTGACCTAGAGTACCATAGAGGCAGAGTATATAGCATCGAGTGTGAGAAGAAATGAGGCTTCACAATATTATGACAGATTTAATTTACCATTAGATAGATCATATGATGATAACCAAGAGTCGTGTGTAAATTACCTTGAGAACCCAGTGTTTCCTGGTGGATCAAAACATAATGAGATGAAATATTCTTATATCAAAGATATGATGCAGAGGAAAATCATACACATGTAATACCTTCCTACACATGAGCAGATTACAGACATATTCACCAGACTAACTTGGTGAAGAATGCCTTCGTAGTTGAGAGGGAGTATTGATGACTCCAACCAAGAAAAAATTTAGAGTACATCTTTGTGAGACTTGGGATGATGAAGAATGCCTCCCTACCTAAGAGAGAGTGTTGATGAATGTAGATATGTGAGACATTCTCCATATTACAAACCTATGAGATGTGGATCATTGCAACTATGTGAGTCTTTCTCTCAGCTTATAAACCTGGGAGAAATCCCCTAAGAAGGGTGCATGGTTCTTGCCTGAGACAGAGATAGGAACGTAGA
>ML778427.1:548212-580868 GCA_009831015.1 Picea engelmannii
ATCTGTGTGCACTAACTCTGCATCTAACTGTATTGACTCAGTATCTAAATCATATTAATCCTATGAATCAATACTCTCATCTGAAGAATATTTGGCATGTGCATGCTCATCATCTATGACATGTGGAAGAACAAAAGTGTTTTCATGTGGCTCCTGGGGTGCATGTGAGATACTTTCCTCGAATTGGACATTGCACTCAATGATGATCCAGTCCATAGAGAGATCAATGATTTTCTGTCCCTTCACATCGTCTAGTTATCCAACAAAGATACACTATGTACTATGTGGATCAAGTGCCTTCCTTTCCTGAGAGGGAATCCTGGCCCATGCATGTGAACTGAATCTACGCAAGTGGGTCACTTCTGGTTTGAGGCCACTCCGAGCCTTGAAAGGGGTATTATCCTTGACATATCTATGGGGAGATCTATTTTGAATGTATTTCACACAATTAAGTGCTTCATCCCATAATCTCTGTGGAAGTGACTTTCCATGCAACATGCAAGATGCCATCTCTTTCAGGGATCTATTCTCTGCTCAACAAATCTATTTTTCTATGGAGTATAGGGAACCATGTGCTACAATTGAATCTCAGCCTCAATAAAAATATGTTTTATTTCATGGTTGACATACTCCCCCCCACTATTGTTTTGCAGGATTTTGATCTTCCTTCGTGACTGTCTCTCAACAAGGGATTTTAAATTTTTTAGATGTTGAAAGACCTCATTTTTTTTCCTGAGAAAGAATTTCGAAGTGCAGCGTGAGAAATCATCAACATAAATGAGCAGGTACCTTTCTTTACTGATTGATGGATGCATAAAAGGGCCCATGAGATCACTGTGGATTAGATCCAAAGTAAAGGCGACCTTCTAAGTATTTTTTTTTTCTAACTTTTCTTGAGGGTGTTTTCCAAGAAAACATCCCTCACAAATTCATTTGGATAAGTGGATGTCAAGTAGACCTTCAACCATTCCCTACTTGTTAAGTTGTTGCACGTATATGAAATTTAAATGCCCAAAACTTTTGTTCCATATCCTAGTTCTTTCATCAGCATACAAAAGAAATAATACAAAGTTTGGTTCAATAAATTCACAAAATGTGTAATGTCGCGATTGGTGATTTACCTCACCAGTAGAAAATTTGGAATTGGTTTGCATGTCATAGATATCCACTTCATCAAGTGTGAATATTACTCTCTTTCGGGTGACATATTTTTTCATTTGATACAGGGAGAGAGGATTGACACATATTTTGGGAACATGTAACACATTCTCAAAGCTCTTGTTTGTGAGTTCGACTCTTCCTTTTCCTATGACTTCGACTAGAGAGTCATCCCCCATCATAATAGGAGGACCTTTGCATGCATCCAAAGAATATTAGAATTTCTTTTTGGATTCCATGTGGTGTGATGCACCTGAATCTATAATCCAAGCACCATGAGAGAAGTTAATGCCAATCAAAGCATGAATACAATGAACTTTCTTGGGGTTTTGATATTTTGCCTTTTTCTTCTTGGCACCCTCGTGGATGAAATATCCAAGGTTGTTTTTCTGAAGTATTTGTTCCATTTTATCTATCTTCTTCTACATGCATGCATATTCTAGATGAAATCCTCATTGGCAGTAAGTGCATTTATCCCCTTTTCTTCCCTTTCCACTTTTGGATATGGAGGAATCGTTGAAGGGTTTTGAGTACCCTTGATTCTTTGGATTTTCAGGTTCCTTCCCTTTGTATTTGTTTTTATATTTCTTATTTTGGTGACTTCTACCATCTTTCACAATAAGTGCATGTGCCTTTGAGGCTTTGTTTCTTCCCATTTTGATGAGCTTAATCTACTATTGCGTCAGAGACTCGATAAATACCTCAAGAGAGGGCATGGTCTAGGTGGCTAAAGAGGAGAGCATAAATAAATGAAATGTGGATAGAAACACTAAGTTTTTTGGACAAATTTTGGAAATAATGGTAAGAACCGGTTCTTTCTCCTCAGATTTATCAACGCCACAAACCTTGAGTTGTGACATCAAATTTGTATATTTGGTAAAAACATATTGGAGATTGTAGAAGTTTTTTGGATCGAAAGTGAGCATTTCCACCTCAAGTATATGTCCCCTCATCTCATCCTGTATGCCAAAAATTGCTTCCATGGTGGTCCAGACTTCATTGAGGGTTATACAAGAGGATATGTGAAAGAGGAGCTAAGGAGAAATGAGACTACAAATAGTTCAATATGATTCATCCATCTGATTCATACAATTAGATTTTTCTATGGTTGATGTGGGTTTGGTATTTGTGCCCATGGTTAACCTGTATAATCCTCTACTTCAAATATGAAATTCCATCCTGTGCTTCCATGCAAAGAAATTGTATGATCTAAGAATTATTTCTTTTGGAAATTCCCTTTTTCCCAGTGTTTTCAATCTCCGATACATATAAAAAGATTATGGTCTGTACTTTTCCTACCAATCCATCGAMTCAGATACCATGTAAATATGGATGAACCTACATAAATAACATCTAGTTTGCAAAGGACATACACAATTTGCAAAAAAATGAGACAAGACGAAAACAAGAGATAGATAATCAAAGAATTGTATTAACTGAATGAATGAATGATAATTTACACATGATATACTTTGTATAAATCAAATAATGCRCATTGTAAGAGAATACAATGCTCCCTAGTGGTGGTATAGAGTGATCTAGACACACATTGATAGTCATAGGAGTTAACTACCACCTAGTCTAAGTCAACTAGCCTCTCAATCATGAGTTAACTGAYAGAAGCATTAGTAATGTGCCACTCTGGTGATAATACCAAGGACAATGYGCATTATCAATGATGATCCCAATTTTTCATGGTGATGGAACCAATGTGGCAGCAAGACTCCACTCAACTGATCCAACTAAAGTGTGAAGTAAACAAAATATTCCCCTGGAATATAGGAAAATGAATATTCTCCCTAAAATGTAGGAGACTAGATAATGTCTAATAAACATAGGGAAAACCTTAGGAAAGAGATATAATAGGTGTGTGTGAAGTATCTCCAAAAAAAAATACATAGAAAATAATTGCAAAGAAAAACTATACATTGAAGGAAAAATCACTATAGTTATGCACCTTATATTTTGCACTATAGTTATGCACCTTTTCTGTTCTGTTTCCATCCCAAGCATTAGGATTTTCATGGTTCCTACAAATAAGAGTTTACCATGTGCTATACCTATTTGATATACATGTGGGGTCAAAAATTAGTACTGATCCCAATATCTCAGGGTACCAACTAAGGAGGCTAGACCATAGCCTTAGTTGTACTACCTCATTACCTAGGTACTAGATATTTTCTTCCGGAGTATTGTTCTCGGTGGCACTATAGAATTGAGATGGCCAATCGATTGATCTATGGTTGGTTTTAGGATACCTAGTGGGTATCCTGATATACCAAAGATACTTGGAAGATAAATTCCATATATAATTTCTTTCTAATGTGCTACAACTCGAAGAGGTACCAACAGGGGTTACAAGGGTGTCCAACAAAACCTCTTGTATTCCAAGTGTGTATTCTTCCTTGAATGTGGATTTATGTGTTGAACAAAAAATAACTATAGTGTAAATAACTTGAAAGACATCCCTACCATGAAAAACAATTAAACCCAAATTGCTATGAAGGAAACTATAGGAATTTTACAGCCTTTGTACATTTTCGGTCATTAATAGAAAATTGTGTATTACTATACCATTGTGTTTATGGTTGCATCCCGAATACATTTATGTTATATTATTGGATATCCGAGATATCTCTGTACATTCCTTTATTATATCTCCGCTCTCATTTCGTGCCAAAAATAATCTGGATCAATGGTATCAGAGCAGGCTACTCTTGATCGTTTTTCACTGCATGTACCTGATGAGGTCTAAGTGTAGAAAGTTTGGTCTCAATCTTGTCTCTCTTGATTAAAATCGCTCTCACACTCCCAAGAAACCCTCCATGGTAGAAGAAAATAAAAATGAAAAAGAAAACAATTATATTAATATGTTGCTTGAGAAATCTCTCACATGACAGAGGGACGAAATAATGGATAATGTTTCCCACATCCTTCAATGCCTATTGATAACAACACAGATGTATTTATCAAGTGGCCACTTTGGAGGAACCTCGTCTTTCAAGGTACAAATTAATTTTGATATTCCCATATTTCAAGGACAGATAGATGTGGATGCCCTAGAAAAATGGTTAAATCTTCTAGAAGGTTATTTCTCTATTCATAAATTTTTCAAGAGGGAAAATATCACCTTCACACTCCTTAAGACTCTCCCCCGTGTCAAACATTGGTGAGAAAATTAATGGGAGAAAATTTCCACATAGGAGTTTAGAATATATGGGGTTGAACCCACATGGGATATTTTTGTGGATGCGGTAAAGTAACATTATTACCCTGTTTCCAACTATGAGGATTGATACATGAGATGGACCAGACTTTGGCAAGAGAGGGTCCAAACAATTTTGGAGTTCACCAATACCTTCCATACCTTGCGCACCAAGCTCGGTATCAAAGACTTCAAATGACATTTGGTTCTAAAATACCATGGGGCTCTACACAGATACATCCCAACTGAAATGGATTTTCTTGACATCTCATCACTCAGTGTTGTTGATCGATATGTTGTTAAAATCAAGAAGAAATTTAAGCATCGGGAAAAACGATAGTTTAGGTCTGCAAATCCACAACAACAAGAGTATAATAAAGACGACCCTAACAAACAGTCTCTCGAAAATTGGTCCAAGCCACAGGAAAAGAAGGGTCACATAAAGACAAATAAGGACAGTGGAAAATGGTGTGATTTCCACAAAATACCCTGGCACAACACCGATTAATGTCACTCAAAACAATCATTGGTGGTCGAGATAAAAGATAAGGAGATGAACCCTAATTTAGAATCTGATTCAGAAAATACTCATAGAAGATAGATCATCGATGCAAATGTTTCTACCGAAACAATTCAACCAGAAGAACCAACAGATCCTAAAGAGGGGGAGCACCTTTTTCATTCACAGATGTGGGTGAAGGGGACCCCACATCATTTTATTTTTTATAGAAGAAGCCAGAAGAACCTCATCTCATCAGAGGTTGTAAAACCGTTTGGATTCTCGACAACACCACACCAACAACCATAAAACATTGGGTGGCTTCATTATGGTAGAGATCTTTGTGTCAAACAACATTGTCTATTGTCATATGGCATCCAACCCTTCAAGTATGAGGTATTATGTGATGTTTCCCCACTGGATATCTATGATGTTCTCTTCGGCTAACCATATATGTGGAGGCAACATGCTATCTATGAGTCTCGATATCGTAGTGTCATTGTTACTCTAGGGGGGCATCTCTATAGGATACCAGAGGTAGTTCCAACTACTGTCCCACCTAAACAATGTCGCAAAGTAGTATCGCATACTACAAAATTGATCTTCTTCAAAATCTTTTCAAAAGGTGAATGGAAGGATACTACAACCACTACATCCTCGACCCAAGCACCTTCTGTCCAACAAAAGCAGCTCGACAAGATTAAAACAAAGCACAAAGATTCCTTCTGCACATAATCATCTCATGTATCTTGACTGGTTGAATAGATTCAACCCCGCCAACAACATATTTGTGACAACCTTTCACAAACCAAGTAGTGCAATGTCTCTAGAAAGGCAAGTAACTCATCAAGCTTCAGATTCAACAATCACTTTCCCCTCTCCTTGAGGATCTCAATGCAATGGAGATTGTTTCTTCCTAAGGAGGGAGGATTGATCCTGGTGGATATCGGTGGACACCCACCTATTCCAACTGGCTCATTTTGGCAATTTTCCAGTTTGGAAATTTTTCCCTAGTTTTCGAGTCCTTGACTTGTGAGGTCATTTTGAGGCCCTAAACAATGATTGTATGGATTTCCACAGTCAAAACGAATTTTGATGGATAGTAGAAAAATGTGTATTCCTTAGAAATAAATTTCCAACGGGCTATCATGCGCCTAGAACAAACATCGCATGAAAACGTTATGACCATGGGAAGTTGATTTACTAACTTACCCAAACAGGGCCCACTTCACTCTTGGTGTTTCATCTCATAGGGTTAGGTTTTTGGATGTCTAGGGTTTTTGGGATTCATCTTTATTATAAAAATTCCTTCAGAGCCTCATTGTAATCATCTTCTTTTAAATGTGAGTAGCAGACACAACTCTTCTCAAAGATAAGCTACCACCATTCTAGTGAGTCTTTCACTCTGTATTTTTACAGTCTTTGTACATTTTCGCTCATTAATAGAAAATTGTGTATTATTGTATATTTGTGTTTATGGTTTCATCTATGATTCATTTATGTTATATTATTTGATATTCGAGATATGTATATACATTTATTTATTATATATCCACTCTCATTTCGTACTGAAAAAAATATGGATCAATTGTATCAGAGCACACTGCTCTTGATCATTTTCCAGTGCATATACCCGACGAGGTCCTCGTATAGAAAGTTAGGTCTCGAGCTTGTTTCTTTTGAGGAAAATATCTCTCGCACTCCCATGAAACCCTCCATGAAGGAAGAAAATAAAAACAACAAAGAAGACGATTCTATTAATATGTTTCTTAAGAAAGCTCTCACGTGACATAGGGATGACATGATGGATAATTTTTCCCACATCATTCAATGCTTGTCGATAATAACAGGCGTGTCTTCATCAAGCGACCACCTTGTTGGCACCTCACCTTTCAAGGTACAAGTTAATTTTGATATTCCCATATTTGAAGGACAGATAGATGCAGATGCCCCCCAAAAATGGTTAAATCTGTTAGAAGGTTATTTCTTTGTTGATAATCTCTGTGACAGGGAAAATATCACCTTCGAACTCCTTAAGTATCTCCCCCATGTCAAATATTGGTGAGAAACTTAGTGGGAGAAAATTTCCACATAAGAGTCTAGAATATCTGGGGTTGATCCCACTTGGGATTTTTTTGTGGATGTTATAAAAGAACAATATTACATTATTGCCAACTATGAGGACCAGTACATGAGATGGGCCACACTACAACAAGAAAGGGGCCAATAATTTTTTAAGTTCAATGATACCTTCAATACCTTGTGCTCCAAGTTGGGTATCAAAGACTCTAAACAAAATTTTGTTCTAAAATACCATGGGGCTCTACACAGATACATCCAAACTAAAGTGGATTTTTGAGACATCTCATCACTCGGTGTTGCTTATCAATATGTTGTTAAAATCAAGTAGAAATTTAAGCACCAAAAAAAATGTGAGTTTAGGTATGCAAATCTGCAAAAACCAAAGTATGATAAAGACGACCCTAACAAGAAGTCTCTCAAAAACCAGTCCAAGACACAGGAAAAGAAGGGTCACGAAAAGATGAATAAGGACACCGAAAAATGGTGTGATTTTCAGAAAATCCCCTAGCACAACACTGATAAATGTCTCTCAAAACAATCATTTGTGGCTAATATCAAAGACAAGGATCTGAATCCTAATTCAGAATATGATTTAGAAAATACTGATAGAAGACAGATCATCGACGCAGACCCCACTGCTTTCTTCAAGACCAAAAAAATTCAACCAGAAGAACTAACAGATCCTCAAGAGGGGGAGCGCATTTTTCATTCACAGATGAGGGTGAAGGGGACCCCACTGAATTTTATTGTTGATAGCGGAAGTCAGAAGAACCTCATCGTAGTATATTTCATCAAATAATTTGTATTGTTGAAAACACCACATCCGCAACCATACAAACATGAGGTGGCTTCGTCGGGGATCAGATATTCATGTCATCCAACAATGTCAATTGTCATATGGCATCCAACCCTTCAAGGATGAGGTATTAAGTGATATTTCCCTGTTGGATATATGTGATGTTCTCTTGGGCTAGCCAAATATGTAGAGGCACCATGATATCTATGAGTCTTGACCTTGTAGTGTCATTTTTATTCTAGGGGTTATCTCTATAGTATACCAGAAGTATTTCCAAATAATGTCCTACCTAAACAATGCCTCAGGGTAGTATCTCATACTACAAAATTCAGCTGCTTCACAATCTATTCAAAATGTGAATGAAAGGATACTGCAAATAGTACATCCTTGGCCCAAGCACCTTCTATCAAACAGAAGAATGTCGAAAATATGGAAAAAAAATGCAAAGATTCCTTCTTCACACAATCATTTCATGTAGCCCGACTGGTTGAATAGATTCAACACTACCAACAACATGTTCATGACAACCTTTGACAAACCAAGAAATGCAATGTCTCCAGCAAGTCAAACAACTCACCAAGATTCAGATTCAACAATCACTTTCCCCTCTCCACCGGTAACTTAATGCAATGAAGGTGATTTTGTCATAAAGAGGGAGGATCGATCTAGGTATATATAGGTGCCCACCCACCAATTCAAGCTGGCTCATTTTGGCAATTTTCCAATTTGACAGTTTTTTCCTATTTTTCAGGTCTTTGACTTGCGGGCTCATTTTGAGGCGTTAAACAACGTTTTTAGGGCTTTCCACGGTCAAAATGACAATTGATGGATAGAAACAGGATGTGTATTGCTCGAATTGAAATTTCCAATGGAATATTGTGCGCCTACAACAAAGATCGTATACAAAAGTTACGACCCTGAAAAGTTGATGTACTAACTTACCCAAATGGGGTGCACATGACTTTTGGCGCTTCATCTCCTAGGGTTAGGTTTTTGGATGTCTAGATTTTTTGACATTCCTATTTATTGTAAAAGGGCCTTCAGAGCCTCATTGTAATCATCTTCTAGCAAATGAGAGTAGCGAACACATCTCTTCTCAGAGATAAGATGCCACCATTCTAGCGAGTCTTTCACTCTGTATTTTTACAATCTTTGTACATTTTCGCTCATTAATACAAAATTGTGTATTACTGTATATCTATGTATATGGTTGCATCTATGATACATTTATGTTATATTATTGGATATCTGAGATATCTCTGTACATTTCTTTATTATATCTTATCTCTCATTCTGTGCCGAAAATAATCGAGATCAGTGGTATCAGAGTAGGTTGCTCTGGATCGTTTTTTAGTGGATGTACCCGATGAGGTCTGAGTATAGAAAGTTGGGTCTTGAGCTTGTCCCTCTTGAGGGAAATCTATCTCTCACTCGAAATAAACCCTCCATGGAGAAAGAAAATAAAAATGACAAAGCAATCAATTCTATTAATATGTTGTTTGAGAAAGCTCTCACGCGACAGAGGCACGAAATGATGGAGAATTATTACCACATGATTCAACACTTGGCGATAACAACATGCATGTCTTCATCAAGCAATCACTTTGGAGGCACCTTGGCTTTCAAGGTACAAGTTAATTTTTATATTCCCATATTTGAGGGTCAAATAGATGTGGATGCCCTAGAAAAATGGTTAAATCTTCTAGAAGGTTATTTATCTGTTCATAATTTCCCTGACAGAGAAAATATCACCTTCACACTCCTTAAGGATCTCCCCCATGTCAAACATTGGTGGGAAACTTACTAGAGAAAAGTTCCACATAGGAGTCTGGAATATATGGGGTCGAGCCCACTTCATATTTTTTTGTGGATGTGGTAAAGGAACAATATGACCCTGTTGCTAGCTATGAGGACCCATACATGAGATGTAACACACTGCAACAAGAGAGGGTCCAAGCAGTTCTAGATTTCACCAATACCTTGCATACCTTGCACACCAAGTTGGGTATCAAAGACTCCAAACGACATTTCTTTCTAAAATAAAGTGGGGCTCTACTCAAATACATCCAAACTAAAATGGATTTTTTGGACATCTCATCACTCGATGCTACTTATCTATATGTTGTTTAAATCAAGAAGAAAGTTAAGCACCAGAACAAACATGAGTTTCAGTCTACAAATCCCCAACAACCAAAGTATGATAAAGATGACCCTAACAAGAAGTCTCCCAAAAACCATTCCAAGCCACATGAAAAGAAGGTTCATGGAAAGGTGAGGAAGGACATTGGAAAATGGTACGATTTCCACAAAATACCCTAGCACAACACTGATGAATGTCACTCAAAATAGTCATTGGTGGCCGAGATCAAAGACAAGGAGTCGAACCCTGATTCAGAATCTGATTAAGAAAATACTAATAGAAGAAAGATCATTGATGTAGACCCCACTGCTATTATCGCAACCACAACAATTAAAGCAGAATAACCAACAGATCATGAAGAGGGGAAGCACCTTTTTCATTCATAGATGTGGGTGAAGGGGGACCCCACTATATTTTATATTTTATAGAGAAAGCCAAAAGAACTTCATATCAATAGAGGTCGTCAAACAATTGGGATTGTCGGCACCACCACACCCGCAACCATACAACATCAGGTGGCTTCACCATGGATGATATCTTCATGTCAGCCAACACTCTCGATTGTCATATGGAATCCAACCCTTCAAGGATGAGGTGTTATGTGATGTTTCCCCACTAGCTGTCTGTGATGTTGTCTTAGGCCAACCAAATATGTGGAGGTGCCATGCTGTATATGAGTCTCAATCTCATAGCTTCATTTTTACTCTCGGGGTTCATCTCTATAAGATACCATAGGTAGTTCCAACTACTGTCCCACCTAAACAATGCCGCAATGTAGTATTTCATACTACAAAATTAAGCTTCTTCACAATTTGTTTAAAAGGTGAATGGAAGGATATTGCAACCACTACAACCTCAACCCAAGCACCTTCTATCCAACAAAAGCAGGTTGACAAGATTACAAAAAAGCGCAAAGATTCCTTCTGCACACAATCATCTCATGTAGCTCGATTGGTTGAACAAATTCAACCCCGCCAACAACAGATTTGTTACATCCTTCCACAAACCAATAAATGAAATGTCTCCACCAAGGCAAGTAACTCACCAAGCTTCAGATTCAACAATCATTTTCCCCTCTCCCCCGGGAACTCAAAGAAATGAATATTGTTTCTTTCTAAGGAGGGAGGATTGATCTAGGTGGATATCGATGGCCACCTCCCTATTCCAACTAGCTCATTTTGGTAGTTTTCTAGTTTGCAACTTTTTTCCTAGTTTTCAGGTTCCTAACTTGCGAGGTCATTTTGAGGCCCTAAACAATGATTTTAGGGCTCACAACAGTCAGAATGATCTTTGATGGATAGTAGAAAAATGTGTAGTCCTCAAAAATAACTTTCCAACGAGATATCGTCTTCCTAAAACATAGATTGCATGAAAACATTACGGCCATGGGAAGTTGATGTACTAACTTACCCAAACAGGGCCCACCTAACTCTTCATGCTTAATCTCCTAGGGTTAGGTTTTTGGATGTCTAAGGTTTTTGACATTCCTGTTCATTGTAAAAATTCCTTCAAATCCTCATTGTAATCATCTTCTTGTGAATGTGAGTAGCAGACAAAACTCTTCTCAAAGACAAGTTGTCACCATTCTAACGAGTGTTTCACTATGTAATTTTACAGTCTTTGTACATTTTCGCTCATTAATAGAAAATTGTGTATTATTGTATCGCTTTGTTTATGGTTTCATCTATATCTGATATATGTCTATACATTTCTTTATTATATCTCCACTCTCATTTCATGCTAAAAATAATTTGGATCAGTGGTATTAGAGCACACTTCTCTTGATCATTTTTTGGTGCAAGTACCAGACAAGGTATGGGTATATCAAGCTGGGTATTGAGCTTGTATCTCTTGAGAAAAATCTCTCTCACATGCCCATGAAACCCTCCATGGAGGAAGAAAAGAAAAATGATAGAGCAGATGATTCTATTAATATGTTTCTTGAGCAAGATCTCACACGACAGAGGGACGACATAATAGAGAATGTTTCCCACATCCTTCAATGGATGTCGATAACAACATGTGTGTCTTCATCAAGAGACCACCTTGGAGGAACTTCACCTTTCAAGGTACAATTTTATTTTGACATTCCCATATTTGAAGGACATATAGATGCAAATGTCGGAGAAATTTTTTAAAATCTGATACAAGCTTATTTCTCTGTTCATAATTTCTGTGACATGGAAAATATAACCTTTGAACTTCTTAAGGATATCCCCCATGTCAAAGATCAATGGGAAACTTACTGGGATAAATTTCCATAGAGGAGTATGGAATATATGCGGTTGATCCCACTTGGGATTTTTTTGTGGATTCTATAAAGGAATAATATTACCCTGTTCCCAACTATGAGGACCAGTACATGAGATGGGCCACACTGCGGCAAGAGAGGGGTCAAAAAGTTTTGGAGTTCACCAATATCTTCCATACCTTGCACTCCAAGATGGGTATCAAAGACTCCAAACGAAATTTGGTTCTAAAATATCGTTGGGTTCTACACAGATACATCCAAACTAAAGTGCATTTTTGAGACATCTCATCACTCGGTGTTGCTTATGGATATGCTATTAAAACCGAGCAGAAATTTAAGCACCAGAACAATGGGAGTAGGTATGAAAATCCACAACAACCAAAGTATGATGAATATGACCCTAATAGGTAGTCTCCCAAAAACCCGTCCAAGCCACAAGAAAATAAGGGTCATGGAAATATGAACAAAGACATTGGAAAATTGTGCGATTTTCAAAACATCCCTTGGCACAACACCGATGAATATCTCTCAAAATAGTCATTGGTGGTTGATATCAAAGACAAGGAGTCGAATCCTAATTTAGAATATGATTACGAAAATACCAATAAAAGTTAGATCATCGACGTAGACCCCACTGCTATTGTCATGACCGCAACAATTAAACGAGAAGAACCAATAGATCCTGAAGAGGGGGAGCTCAATTTTCATTCACATATGTGGGTGAAGGGGACCCCGATGAATTTTTTTATTGATTGTGGAGGCCATAAGAACCTCATCTCAACAGAGTTCGTCAAATAGTTGGGATTGTCGAAAACACCACACCCGCAGCCATACAACATCGAGTGTCTTCGCCAGGGACAAGATCTTCATGTCAGCAAAGAATGTCAATTGTCATATGGAATGTAGCCCTTCAAGGATGAGGTATTATGTGATGTTTCCCCCTTTTTATTTCTATGATTTTCTCTTGGGAGAGCCATATATGTGGAGGTGCCATGCTATCTATGAGTCTCAAAATCGTAGTGCCATTTTTACTCTAGGGTTCATCTCTACAGGATACCAGAGGTAGTTCCAAATACTGTCCCACCTAAACAATGTCGCAAGGTAGTATCTCATACTACAAAATTCAACTTCTTCACAATATGTTCAAAAGGTGAACGAAAGGATATTAAAACCACTACAGCCTCGTCCCAAGAACATTCTATCCAACAGAAGTAGGTCAAAAATATTGAAACAAAGAAAAACGATTCCTTCTTCACACAATCATCTCATGTAGCCTGACTAGTTGAACAGATTTAACACCGCCAACAACAGGTTCGTGAGAACCTTCCACAAACCAAGCAGTGCAACGTCTCCAGCAAGGGAAACAACTCCCCAAGCTTCAGATTTAATAATCTCTTTCCCCTCTCCATCGGGAACTCAATGCAATGAAAATCGCTTCTTCATAAGTAGGGAGGATTGATCCAGGTAGATATCGGTGGCCACCGACCAATTCCAACTCACACATTTTCACAATTTTCCAATTTGGCACGTTTTTCCTAGTTTTTGGGTCCCTGACTTGTGGGGTCGTTTTGAGGCCCTAAACAACATTTTTAGGGCTTTCCACAGACAACATGACCTTTGATAGATATAAACAATATGTTTATTCCTCGGATAAAACTTTCCAACAAGCTATCGTGCACCTAAAACAAAGATCGTATGCAAAAGTTATGACCCCGGGAAGTTGATGTACTAACTTACCCAAACGGGGCTCACATGACTTTTGGCACTTCATCTCCTAGGGTTAGGTTTTTGGATGTCTAGGGATTTTTCACATTCTTGTTTATTGTAAAGAGGCCTTCAGAGCCTCATAGTAATTATCTTCTTACAAATGCGACTAGCAGACACATCTCTTCTCAGAGATAAGCTACAACCATTCTAGCGAGTATTTTACTCTATATTTTTACAATCTTTGTACATTTTTGCTCATTAATAAAAAATTGTGTATTATTGTATATATGTGTTTATGGTTGCATCTATGATACATTTCTCTTATATTATTGGATATCTGAGATATCTCTATACATTTATTTATTATATGTTCACTCTCATTCTGTGTCGAAAATAATTTGGATCAGTGGTATCAGAGCAGGTTGCTCTTGATCATTTTTCAGTGCATGTAGCTGATGAGGTCTGAGTATAGAAAGTTGGGTCCCAAGTTTGTCTCTCTGGAGGAAAATCTCTCTTGCACACCAAAGAAACCCTCAATGGTGGAAGAAAATAAAAATGGCATAGAAGATGATTCTATTAATATATTGTTTGAGCAATCTCTCACGCGACAGAGGGATAAAATGATGGAGAATTTTTCCCAGATGATTGAACACCTGACGATAACAAAATGCGCGTCTTCATCAATCGACCACTATGGATGCACCTCGACTTTCAAGGTAAAAGTTAATTTTTGTATTCTTGTATTTGAAGGACATATAGATGTGGATGCCTTAGAAAAATGGTTAAATCATCTAGAAGGTTATTTATCTCTTCATAATTTCTCCAACAGGGAAAATATCACCTTCACACTCCTTAACGCTCTCCCCCATGTCAAACATTGCTGGGAAACTTACTAGGAGAAAATTTTCACAGATGTTTCTGGAATATATGGGCCCAGGCCCCCTTAGGATTTTTTTGTGGATGCGGTAAAGGAACAATATGACCCTATTGCCAACTATGAGGACCAGTACACGAGATGGACCACACTACGAAAAGAGAGGGGCCAAGAAGTTATGGATTTCACTAATACCTTCCATACCTTTCACACCAAGCTGGGTATGAAAGACTCTAAACGAAATTTCATTCTAAAATATAGTGGGGCTCTACTCGGATACATCTAAACTGAAATGGATTTTCTTGACATCTCATCACTCAGTGTTTCTTATCGATATGTTTTTTCAATCGAGCAGAAATTTAAGCACCAGAAAAAAAATGGGAGTTTCAATCTGCAAATCCAAAACAACCAAAGTATCATAAAGACAACCCTAACAAGTAGTCTCCTGAAAACAAGTCCAAGCCACAGGAAAAGAAGGGTCATAGAAAGAAGAGGAAGGACACTAGAAAATGGTGTGATTTCCACAAAATCACCTCGCACAACATTGATGAATCTGGCTCAAAATAGTCATTGGTGGACGAGATCAAAGACAAGGGGTTGAACCTTGATTCAAAATCTGATTAAGAAAATAATGATAGAGGACAGATCATCGACATAGGCCCCACTACTATTTTGGCGACTACAACAATTCAACCAGAAGAACCAACAGATCCTAAAATGGGGGAGAACCCTTTTCATTCACAGATGTGGGTGAAGGGGACCCCACTGCATTTTATTGTTGATAGTGAAATCCATAAGAACATCATCTTAACCGAGTTTGTCAAACAATTGGGAAATCGACACCACCACACACGCGACCATACAACATCGGGTGGCTTCACCATGGACGAGATCTTCATGTCAACCAACACTGTCGATTGTCATATGGCATACAACCCTTCAAGGATGTCTGTGATGTTCTCTTTGGCGAGCCATATATGTGGAGGTGCCATGCTATCTATGAGTCTAAACCTTGTAGTGTCATTTTTACTCTGGGGGGTCATCTCTACAGGATACCATTGGTAGTTCCAACTACTGTCCCACCTAAAATATGTGGCAAGGTAGTATCTCATACTTCAAATTTTAGCTTCTTCAAAATCTGTTCAAAAGGTGAATGGAAGGATACTACAACCACTACAGCCTTGGGCCAAGCACCTTCCATCCAAAAAAATAAGGTTGACAAGATTACAATAAAACACAAAGATTCCTTTTTCATACAATCATCTCATGTATCAAGACTGGTCGAACATATTCAACCCCACCAACAACAGATTCATGACAGCCTTCCACAAACCAAGAAATACAATGTCTCCAACAAAGCAAGTAACTCACCAAGATTCAGATTCAACAATCTCTTTCTCCTCTCCCCAGCGAACTCAATGTAATGGAGATCGTTGCTTCCTAAGGAGGGAGGATTGATCTAGGTGGATATCGGTGGCCACCCACCCATTTCAACTGGCTTATTTTGACATTTTTTCAATTTGGCATTTTTTTCTGAGTTTTTGGGTACCTAAATTGTGGGGCCATTTTGAGGCCCTAAACAATGATTTTAGGGCTCACCACAATCAATATGAACTTTTATGAATAGTAGAAAAATTTGTAGTCCTCGAAAATAAATTTTCGATGAGCTATCATGCGCCTAAAACAAATATTGCACGAAAAAGTTACGACCATGGGAAGTTGATGTACCACCTTACCCAAACAGGGCCCACGTGACTTTTGGTGCTTCATCTCCTAGTGTTAGGTTTTGGGATGTCTATGGTTTTTGGTATTTTTGTTTATTGTAAAAATTCCTTCAGAGCCTCATTGTAATCATCTTCTTGTGAATGTGAGTAGCAAACACAACTCTTCCCAAAGATAAGTTGCCACCATTCTAGCCAGTCATTCACTCTATATTTTTACAGTCTTTGTACAATTTCGCTCATTTATAGAAAACTGTGTATTATTGTATCTTTGTTTTTATGGTTTCATCTATTATACATTTATGTTATATTAATGGATATCTGATATATGTCTATACATTTATTTATTATATCTCCGCTCTCATTTCATGCTAAAAATAATCTGGATCAGTGGTATCGGAGCATGTTGCTCTTGATAATTTTTCAGTGCTTATATCGGATGAGGTCTGAGTATAGCAAGTTGGGTCTCGAGCTTGTCTCTCTTGAGGACAATATCTCTCACACGCCCATGAAACCCTCCATGGAGGAAGAAAACCCACCTTGGAGGCACCTCTCCTTTCAACGTACAAGTTAATTTTGATATTCCCATATTTGAAGGACATATAGATGTGAATGCCTCAGAAAAATGGTTAAATATTCTATAAGGTTATTTCTTTGTTCATAATTTCTATGACAGGGAGAACATCTCCTTCAAACTCCTTAAGGATCTCCCCCATGTCAAATATTGGTGGGAAATATACTGGGAGAAAAGTTCCATAGAGGAGACTGGAATATATGGGGTTGATCCCACTTGGCATTTTTTTGTGGATGCTATAAAGGAACAATATTACCTATTGCCAACTACGAGGACCAGTACATGAGATGGGAAACACTGCGGCAAGAGAGGGGCCAAGCATTTTTGGAGTTCACCAATACCTTCCATACCTTGCACTCCAAGCTGAGTATCAAAGACTCCAAACAAAACTTGGTTATAAAATACCATGGGGATCTACACATATACATCCAAACTAAAGTAGATTTTCGAGACATCTCATCACTCGGTGTTGCTTATCGATATGATGTTAAAATCAAGTAGAAATTTAAGCACTAGAAAAAATGGGAGTTCGCGTATGAAAATCCGCAACAACCAAAGTATGAAAAAGATGACCATAACATGCAGTCTCCCAAAAAACAGTCCAAGCCACAGGCAAATAAGGGTCATGAATAGACGAAGGACACCGGAAAATGGCGCAATTTTCACAAAATCCCATAGAACAACACTGATGAATGTCTCTCAAAATAGTCGTTGGTGGCTGAGATCAAAGACAAAGAGTTGAATCCTAATTCAAAATATGATTCAGAAAATACCGATAGAAGAAAAATCATCGACGTAGACCCCACTGCTATTGTCGTGGCCGCAACAATTCAACCAGAAGAACCAATAGATCCTGAAGAGGGGGAGCACATTTTTCATTCACATATGTGGGTGGAGGGGGGGCGGGGGGGCGTTGACTTTTATTGTTGATATCGGAAGCCAGAAGAAACTCATTTAAGTAGAGTTCATCAAATAGTTGGGATTGTCAAAATCACCACACCCACGACCATACAACATCGGGTGGCTTTGCTAGGGACCAGATATTCATGTCATCCATCAATTTTAATTGTCATATGGCACCCATCCCTTCAAGGATGAGGTATTATGTGATGTTTCCCCATTGGATTTTTGTGATGTTCTCTTGGGCCAACCATACATGTGGAGGGTCCATGCTATCTATGAGTCTCGACCTCATAGTGTCACTGTTACTCTGGGGGTCATCTCTACAGGATACCAAAGGTAGTTCCAAAGACTGTCCCACCTAAAAAATGCCACAAGGTAGTATCTCATAATACAAAATACAACTTCTTCACAATCTGTTCAAAAGGTGAACGAAAGGATACTGCAACCACTATAGCCTCAACCCAAGCACCTTCTATCCAATAGAAGCACGTCGAAAATATTGCAACAAAGCACAAAGATTCCTTCTTCACACAATCATCTCATGTAGCCCAACTGGTTGAACATATTCAACACCGCCAACAATAGGTTCGTGACATCCTTCCACGAACCAAGAAGTGCAACGTCTCCAACAAGGAAAACAACACACCAAGCTCCAGATTCAACAATCACTTTCCCCTCTCCACTGAGAACTCAATGTAATGAATACCATTTCTTGATAAGGAAGGTGGATTCATCTAGGTAAATATCAGTGGCCACCCACCAATTCCAACTGGCTCATTTTGGCAATTTTCCAAGTTGGCAGTTTTTTCCTAGTTTTCGGGTCCCTGACTTGCGAGGTCATTTTGAGGCCCTAAGAAATTCTTTTAGGGATTTCCACAGTCAAAATGACCTTTGATAGATAGAAACAATATGTGTATTCCTTATATAGAACTTTCCAACGGGCTATCATGTGCCTAAAACATAGATCGTGTGCAAAAGTTATGACCCCGAAAAGTTGATGTACTAACTTACCCAAACAGGGCCCACCTGAATTTTGGCACTTCATCTCCTAGGGTTAGGTGTTTGGATGTCTAGGGTTTTTGGCATTCATGTTTATTGTAAAAAGGCCTCCAGAGCCTCATTGTAATCATCTTCTTGTGACTGGGAGTAGCGGACATATCTCTTCTCGAAGATAAACCGCCACCATTCTAGTGAGTCTTTCACTCTGTATTTTTAAAATCTTTGTATATTTTCTCTCATTAATAGAAAATTGTGTATTACTGTATCTTTGTGTTTATGGTTGCATCTCTGATACATTTTTGTTATATTACTATCTGAGATATTTCTGTACATTTCTTTATTATATATTCAATCTCAGTCCGTGTAAAAAATAATCTGGATCAGTGGTATCAGAGCAGACTCGTCTTGATCGTTTTTCAGTGCATGTACCTGACAAGGTCCGAATATATAAAGTTGGGTCTCGAGCTTGCCTCTCTTGAGGAAAATCTCTCTCGCACGCCAAATAAACCCTCCATGGTGGAAGAAAAGAAAAACGACAAAGAAAATGATTCTATCGATATGTTGTTTGAGCAAGTTGTCATGCGAGAAAGGGACAGAATGATGCATAATTTTTCCCACATTATTCAACACCTGGCGATAAAACCAGGAGCGTATTCATCAACCCACCAATTTGGAGGCACCTCAACTTTGAAGATACAAGTTAATTTTTATATTCCCATATTTGAAGGACAGATAGATGCAGATGCCCTAGAAAAATTGTTAAATATTCTATAAGGTTATTTCTCTGCTCATAATTTCTTCGACATGGAAAATATCACCTTCACACTCCTTAAGGCTCTCCCCCATGTCAAACATTGGTGGGAAAGTTACTAGGAGCAAGGTTCCACAGAGGACTCTAGAATATATGGGGTCGAGCCCACTTGGATTTTTTTTGTGGATGCGATAAAGGAACAATATGACCCTGTTGTCAACTATGAGGACCAATACATGATATGGACCACACTGTGGCAAGAGAGGGCCCAAGAAGTTCTGGACTTCACCAATACCTTCCATACCTTGCGCACCAAGCTGGGTATCAAAGACTCCAAACGACATTTCGTTCTAAAATACTGTCGGGCTCTACTCAAATACATCCAAAACTGAAATGGGTTTTCTGGACATCTCATTAATCGGTGTTGCTTATCGATATGTTGTTTAAATTGAGCATAAATTTAAGAACTAGAAAAAACGGGATTTCTGATCTACAAATCCACAAAAACAAAAGTATGATAAAGACGACCCTAACAACCAATCTCTCGAAAACCAGTCCAAGCCACAGGAAAAGAAGGGTCACAGAAAGACGAGGAAGGACATTGGAAAATGGTGTGATTTCCACAAAATTCCCTGCCACAACACCGATGAATGTCTCTGAAAATAGCCATTGGTGGCCGAGGTAAAAAAGAATGAGCCAAACCCTGATTCAAAATATGAATAATAAAATATTGATAGAATGCATATCATCGATGCAGACCCCACTGCTATTTTTGTGACTGCAACAATTCAACCAGAAGAACAAATAGATCCTGAAGAGGGGGAGAACCTTTTTCATTCAAAAATGTGGGTGAAGGGGACCCCACTGCATTTTATTGTTGATAGAGAAATCTAGAAGAACCTCATCTCAATAGAGGTCATCAAATAATTGGGATTCTCGACACCACCACACTCACAACCATACAACATCAGGTGGCTTAACCAGGGATGAGATCTTTGTGTCAGCCAACACTGATGATTGTCATATGGCATCCACCCCTTCAAGGATGAGATATTGTGTGATGTTGCCCCGCTGGATGTCTGCGATGTTCTCCTAGGCCAGCTATATAAGTGGAGGCTCCCTGATATCTATGATTCTCAACCTGGTAGTGTCATTGTTACTTCGAGGGATCATCTCTACAGGATACCAAAGGTAGTTCCAACTTGTGTTCCATCTAAACAATGACACAATGTAGTATCTCATACTACAAAATTCATCTTCTTCACAATTTGTTCAAAAGGTGAACAAAAGGTCCACATAGATGATTTTAGGGGCTAAATTTTGTAAATGGGCTAATTTTCCATGGTTTTCCAAAAAAATGATTCGCCCAAATTCCATAGAATAAAATTGTTTTACGTTACAAATCGCCAAAATTTTATAGAAACTGTATAAAATCCTTATAAATTTGAATATTTTACAAAACTATCACCAAACATTTTACATTTTTCATATTAAAGACTAGGAATATTAGCCCATGTTTCTACATTTTAATATAAATTTCCATCATTGAAATCATCCATGCGGAAGGATACTACAAACACTACAGCCTCGGGCCAAGCATCTTCTATCCAACAGAAGCAGGTTGGCAATATTGTAGCAAAGAATAAATATTCCTTCTGCACACAATCATCTCATGTAGCCTAACTTGTTGAACAAATCCAAGCCCGCCATTTTTTCCTAAGGAGGGAGGATTTATCGAGGTGGATATCGGTGTCCACCCACTTATTCCAACTCGCTCATTTTGGTAGTTTTTCAGTTTGACAATATTTCTTAGTTTTTGGGTCCCTGACTTGTGGGGTCATTTTAACGCCCTAAAAAACTATTTTAGGGATCTCCACATTCATAATGACCTTTCATATATAGAAAAAAAATGTGTAGTTCTCGGATAGACCTTTCCAATGGGCTATCGTGTGCCTAAAATGAAGATCGTATGCATAAGTTACGAGCCCAGGAAGTTGATCTACTAACTTACCCAAACGGGGCCCACGTGACTTTTGGCGCTTCATCTCCTAGGGTTAGGTTTTTGGATGTCTAGGGATTTTGAAATTATTTTTTATTGTAAAAAGGCCTTCAAAGCCTCATTGTAATCATTTTCTTGCAAATGCGAGTAGCACACACATCTCTTCTCAGAGATAAGCTACCACCATTCTAGCGAGTCTTTCACTCTGTATTTTTATAGTCTTTGTACATTTTCGCTCATTAATAGAAAATTGTGTATTAATGTATCTCTGTGTTTATGGTTTCATCTCTAATACATTTCAGTTATATTATTGGATATCCAAGATATCTCTGTAGATTTATTTTTTATATCTTCACTCTCATTTTGTGCCGAAAATAATCTGGATCCTATGCACATCCAAATTCATACACTTCAGAAGACTTTGTATGCCTACAACTCACATGATAATTATGACATTTCATATATTTATCTTTCCTTCTCAAGGTCGTCAATTTCATCGACCTTGTGGATATCAAAAAAACCAAAGACTCAATCGCTAGATGACATATAACGCAACAAGCCACCTAGGAGCTCAACAGTAGTAATATTTGAACATATGTCCTTTGACATAGTGACAACTTGGGTTGATAGTAAGTTTTGAACATATGTTCTATGACATCATGATAGTTTGGGTTTTAGACTTAGCAATGAGTAGGAGTTCTTGTCCTAAAATGCACACTAAAAGGAGGATGCCACATGTTCTTGCATATCAATAGTTAATGGCTCTTTGGATTATAAGTGTTGACAGTGGTGATAATTTTAAGTTTATCGTATGATACAAAATCTCTCAACCCCACATAAATAAGTAGGATCTAATATTTAGAGAAGATTTCTCACAACTAACTAGATCTAACGAATCCAAAACAATGTGTAAGCATTAATTTTAACACCCTCCCTTAATGCTTGCATCAGTAAGAAAAATAATGAAATCAAATACCCATATAGTCTGGTCTTCATCAACACTTCTATCCACTCTGAAATTTCATAGACAACCCTCTTTCTCCACTATTCATTCGAGTTACCATTTGACCCATTTAAGATACAATTTCTTACAAAGTGAACTATTACAAACTCACAAACACAAACTTCGTAGTCATTGTTCTTGGGTCACCTCGTCCTCCAAGAACCACAAACTGTAATAGAGTGTATACATAATCAAACCAATGATATACTTTTTTGGCACCAAACAACCTAAAAAAATACCATCTAAAACCATGTTACCTTGTTTTATAATCGGTTCTTCTTTTAGTTTTTACAATCCAATGATAAATAATTTATAAAATAAGTCATTTATCATTAATTAAATTAAAAAATGTGTTATTCACTGAGGTACTTCATTTTATACAATATATTATTAAAATAACTACGGTGAATGACTAGTGAATCGTGATTAATTTAAATATTATCTATTAATTTAAATATTATGTGTGATATGCATTTTTGTTCATTTTTATTGTAAATACAAAAGCATCTGAGGTGCAACATAAAATTATTATGAAATTGCATTTAACATAACATCATCAATTTTTTTCACATGGAATACAACACCATTAAAAACATGAACAAAGAACCCTAACATATTACCTTGATATAACAACTTGCATACAATTTTCAATTTTGAAAATCATCAAATAAGATGTTCCAACTTCTTTATATGCCTCAATTCCACATAGTTTCAATCACTATACAAACACAATCCACCAAAAACTAAGTAGTATGCTACAACCTAAGGGAAAAGAAAAAAAATAGTTACAATGGTTGTTGTAAAAATAATAATAAAACGAATGGATTGCAAAATTTGATATAATTATAGTTATTAATATAATGAAATAATAAATATTATTTTGGATTTGTTTGTTTTTCTAAAATGAAATAAAATAGAGCTTGTAAGAGGTGGATGCATCCATGTTTATTCTTATTATTAAGATTTAGGAAGACATTTAAAAAACTGGTGGGAAGGTATTTAAATGTCGATTCTCAAAAACCAAATGTAATGAGAATTTTTTTTTGCAATAAGGTGTTTTCTAGCTTCATTCAAATGAAGACAATTTTCATCACTGCAATTGCAATTTAATTTAATGAGCCTTACCTATTTTGATATTTACATGCCGGTTTTGGGCTGTGTTTCTAAATTCTAAATCTGGCTCAGGGATATTTGCGTGAATTCTAGTGAGACATTATTAGATATGCATATTTGACTGATTATTTATGTATAATCTAAGTACCCCATAGGTTATTTAAAACAGTGAATCCATTTTTGCATACAAAAATGGATTTTAAACAAAAAAAAATAGTGATTTCGTGTAGATTTATGTCGCTTGATTCCGCCCAAAAAAAACAAAACCAATCCCTTTCTTCCCTCTCAACCTTCACTTTTCAACCTGCCCAATGTGATACATTCCAATATCCAAACTTGTAAGTTGTGAACATGCATGTGCTCACCTGTTCACCTCAGAGCCTCTGCTATAATATTTGTAACTTATGGAATGTGTTGTGCATGCAACTTGCAACTTGCAACTTCCATCTACTATAGAATTTGTAACATGTACTATGCATAGCATTTGCCAATTTAACCATTGATTTGAGGGTTCATCTGGTTCTCATTGAATGCACATCACCACATGGCAGCCCTTCAAAAATTGATGTTTAATAAATAGTAGAAAAATGAAAAAAATTATTTAAATAATACCCTTTTAATAATTAAAAAATTAATAACCACATGGCAGCACTTCAAAAATTAATATTTAATAAATAGTAGAAAAATGAAAATTTTTATTTAAATAATACCCTTTTAATGGTTAAAAAGTTGATCTTTAACAAAGTGTAGAAAAAATGAAAACATTTATTTAAATAAAATTCATTATTGCAACCTTCAACATTGAAACTTAAAAAATGAAATTCTAAAAATTCAATCCAATTAATTAAAATTATATATTTAGAAAATTAAAAAATTCAAAGTCAAACTATAACTTAATATTTATATTAATAAAAATAAATTAAAATTATATTTATTTAGATTTTTTTAGTTAATTAAGTTCACCAACATAACATATTAGAAGTTTTGATCTCAATCATATTCTAATATTTTTTTTCACATTATGTTCAAATGTTAAAGGTTATTTTCCATATTTTTACTACTCTTATTCTATAAACAAGAGTTGTATGGCAGTTTAATCAATTAAAAAGTTATATTGGTTATATTTTGATGTACGAAACGGTTTTGTTAATACCATGTCTTCCAGATAATACTTGTAAAGTGAAGCTATACAAACATATGGTGTTTAAAAAAATTATATTAAAAATATAATTTTTTTAAACTGGTTCATGTGTTATTTTCTTGTTTATCAAGGTTTTATGTATGTGATTTACAAAATTAATTTTCACAAATGATAGGTTAATGTCCACACTCCACAAAAATATAAAACATTCAATTAAATATTTAAGTTCATTAATTTATATAATGGTTGAAATTTAAATTCATTAATTTATATAATGGTTGATTTCAACCATGCCCTTTACATAAAAATATAAATTAAACATATTTTGAATTTGAAAAAACAAATAATTAATTACGTTTTTTAAAAAAATCTTAAAATACAAATTTATATTATTAATACTTTTTAAATTCTTAATTAAATCAAGAGGATGCGGATGGATTACAGTCCGGAGGAAATGGGCATCAATCCACTATGATTCGTTGATGTATAGATTCTGCTATGCAGACTCTTTTATGGAGGTTGGGGCCGTAGACGATGTGACCACCACGCCGTACATACTGTGCATATTAAATTCATATATACTCTCGTTATGATGGGTTGTATTAACTTAGCTGACGTGGGTTCAAATACCTAGAGAATAACAAGCAAGGCTGGTGTTATTGTGCGGCTCGTTCATTCATATGTATGCACTATTCGTATTGATATTTATATGTTTTTTTGAATTTTGTTATTCTGCATTCATTAAATAATGTTTGTGTAATTAATTTAAATTTTTCAAGAAAGTGAAGGTTATAATAAGACTTTAAACTTTTTAATTAATAATAGTTTAAAAGATAAGTTATTTTATAGATTTAAAAATAAAAAAATTGTATTTTTTTTTTATGTAAAACATTAAGTTTTTCATGAAATTTTTTTAAGACAATGAAAATTAATGTCAAATCAATAACAAACTCATTACTATAGTGCTCTTTGGCACTGACAAATAAAAATTTCAAAGCATAAAAATTTGATAAATCTCAAAGTAATTATTCTTTTCCCACATGTATCTAATGATATCTAATGATAACCATGAGATAATAATGATAATGCCTGAAAGTTAAACGTTTCTAAACTTGTACACAGTTTTTTATCCAAAAAAAAAATTCTAATATACGTTATTTATTATAAGCCACACCTTTGGATAAGATCTTCCTATTCTAATATACGTGTACACTGAGACTGTTTTAACCTATATCATCTACAAAATAGAATTGTTACAAATTGTTACCGATTCCAAAACATCGAATTATCATAACACAATGAATAATAATTCAAAACATAACAAATAAATTTTAGAAACAAAATAACTGAGCTTTTTCATTATTGTTCTTTCGAATCCTTTCCCCAGCCCTTATATCATTTCAGCATGCATTAGAACAAATGAGAACATCCCTTCCTCATATTTTCTAAGGAAGCTCAGAAGAAACTGTATTGCGGGGTGAGCATCAACGCTTCCTGGTGTCAGTAAACAGATATCTTTAACCTCAAGATCTGTAAATTGAGCTGCAAGTGGGCCTTCTTCCCATTGCACGTGGAAAGTAGATAGACATTTTTCAACTTTGTGAGGATACCGGTAAACCTGCCATGAGATAATATACTCTGTTACAAGCCGATGAACAACTGCAGTAATGTATGGAAAATATATGCAAAATGTGGACTATCTAAGTGGGAGAAGGAAAATTTAAAAATTTATATTTAAAAATAAATTAATAAAATATAATAAAAAACAATTTTTTTTTCAAGAGCATTAAAATATTTAAAGTATGAAAATAGCAGCACACAAAACTATTGCAAAGCTAAACAAAATGTAATATTTTCAGTTTGGTTACGTCATTATTTAACGTAATTATTTAATTCTGTAATTATTTAAGAATATTTATTGAATAAATAATTAAAATTGAGTAATGATAACTTATGTAATTATTTAAGAATATTTATTAAATAAATAATTAAAATTGAGTAAAAAAATCATTTCAATAATTATTTAAAATAGTTATTTATCAAATCCACAACTTACAACTTTCTTGATTAGAAAGTAATTTTTTTTATATGAAATAAAATGAACCTGTTCGACAAGGGTGTCATAAAATTTCAGATCTTCACAGTGTCATCTCATGTAGCTCAACTCGTTGAATAGATTCAACCCCTCTCATGTAGCTCAACTCGTTGAATAGATTTAACCCCTCCATGAATAGTGGAATAGATTCAACCCCTCTATTTAGCACACAATCATATCATGTAGTCCGACTGGTTGAATAGATTCAACTCCTCCAACAACAAGTTTGTGACCACCTTCCATAAACTAAGTAGTGCAACGTTTCTACCAAGGAAAGCAACTCACCAAGTTTCGGATTCAAAAATTGTTTTCCCCTATTCCTCGGGAACTCAACACAATGGATACCATTGCTTCCTAAGGAGGGAGGATTGATCTAGGTGGATATCGGTGGTCAGCCACCTATTCCAACTCGTTCATTTTGACAGTTTTCCAATTTGACAGTTTTTTCCTAGTTTTTGGATCCTTGACTTACGGAGTCATTTTAAGGCCCAAAAAAATGTTTTTAGGGCTTGTCACATTCATAATGACCTTTTATAGATAGCATAAAAATGTGTAGTCCTTGGATAGACCTTTCTAATGGGCTATCGTGCACCTAAAATGAAGATCATATGCAAAAGTTACGACTCTGGGAGATTGATGTACTAACTTACCCAAACCGGGCCCACATGAATTTTGGCGCTTCATCTCCTAGGGTTAGGTTTTTGGATGTCTATGGTTTTTAAAATTCATGTTTATTGTAAAAAGGTCTTCAAAGGATCATTGTAATCATCTTCTTGCGAATGCAAGTAGTGGACACTTCTCTTCTCATAGATAAGATTCCACCATTCTAGCGAGTCTTTCACTCTGTATTTTTACAGTCTTTGTATATTTTCTCTCATTAATAGAAAATTGTGTATTAATGTATTATGTGTTTATAGTTGCATCTCTCATACATTTCTGTTATACTATTGGACATCTGAGATATCTCTGTACATTTCTTTATTATATCTTCGCTCTCATTTTTTGCCGAAAATAATCTCGATCATATGCACATTCAAATTCATACACTTCACAAGAATTTGTATGCCTATAGCTCACATTATAAGTATGACATTTCATATATTTCTCTTTCCCCCTCAAGGTCATTTTTTTCATCGACCTTGTGGATATCAACAAAATCAAAGACACGATCGCTAGATAACATATAACGTACCCAACAACCTAGGAGGTCAAAGATACTAAGATTTGAACAAATGTCCTCTGACATAGTGACAACTTGGGTCAATAGTGAGTTTTGAACATACGTCTTGTGACATCATGACAGTTTAGGTTTTAGACTTAGCAATGAGTAGGAGTTCTTGTCTTAAAATGCACACTAAAACGAGGATGTCACATATTCTTGCATATCAGTAGTTAATGGCTCTTTGGATTATAATTGTTGATAGTGGGACCATTTTAAGTTTATCGTATGATATAAATAAATCATTCAACCACACATAAATTAATAGGATCTGATACTCAGATAAGATCTCTCACAACTAACTAGATCTTACAAATCCAAAACAATGTGTAAGCATTAATTTTAACACCCTCCCATAACGCTTGCATCACTAAGAACAATAATGAAATCAAATACACATGCAGTCTGGTCTTCATCGACACTTCTATCCACTCTGAAATTTCATAGACAATCCTCTTTCTCCACCATTCATTCAATCTACCATTTGACCCATTTAAGATACAATTTCTTACAAAGTAAAATATTACAAACTCACAAACACAAACTTCATAGCCGTTGTTCTTGGGCTACCTTATCCTCCAAGAACCACAAACTGTGATAGAGCGTATACATAATCAAACCAATGATATAATTTTTGGCACCAAAAAACCTCAAGAACCACCAACTAAGACCATGTTACCTTGTTTTATAATGGGTTATTTTAGTCTTCACAATCCAATGATAAATAATTTAAAAAATAAACTATATATCATTAAAATGTGTTATTCACCCATATATTTCATTGTATTCAATATATTATTAAAATAATGATGGTGAATTAGTAGTGAATGGTCATTAATTTAAATATTATGTTTGATATGTGTTTTTGTTCATTTTTATTGTAAATACAAAAGCGTCCAAGGCACAACATAAAATTATTATGAAATTGCATTTAACATAACATCATGAAATTGTTTCACATGGAATACAACATCATTAAAAACATGAACAAAGAACCTTAACATATTACCTTGATACAACAACTTTCACACAATTTTCAATTTTGAAAATTACCAGATAAGAGGTTCCAACTTCTTTATATGCCTCAATGCCACATAGATCCAATACCAAATTGTTGTAAAAATAATAATAAAAGTAATGGATTGCAAAATTTGATATAATTATAGTTATTAATATAATGAAATAATAAATATTACTGAATTATTTTGGATTTGTTATTTAAAACACTAGTGGGAAGGTATTTAAATGTAGATTCTCAAAAACCAAATATAATGAGAAAATAAGTGTGCAATAAGGTGTTTTCTAGCTTCATTCAAATGAAGATAAGGCTCAAGGATATTTGCATAATCTAAGTGCCCCATAGGTTTTTTAGCATGTTGAATCCATTTTTCCATACAAAAATGTATAAACAACAAAAAGTATTGATTTCATGCATATTTATGTCGGCAAAAAAAACCTAAACCTAGAAAAGTTAGACAAAGCCTCTCTTCCCTCTCAACATTCACTTTTCAACCTACACAATGTGATAAGGTCCAATATCCAAAAAATCTCAATGACTTGTAAGTTGTGGGCTTGCATGTACTCACCTGCCCACGTGTTAGCTTGTTCACCTACCCACCTGAGAGCTTTTGTTAGCTTGTGCTATAATATTTGTAACTTATGAAATGTGTTGTGCATGCAACTTGCAACCTCCATCTACTATAAAATTTGTAGCATTTACTATGCATGGCATTTGCCAGTTAAACCATTGATTTGATGGTTCATCTTGTTCTCATTGAATGCACACCACCACGTGGCATCCCTTCAAAAGTTAATGTTTAATAAATGGTAGAAAAATGAAAAAAAATATTTAAATAATACCCTTTTAATGGTTAAAAAGTTGATGTTTAACAAAGTGTAGAAAAATTAAAACATTTATTTAAATAAAAATCATTATTGCAATCTTCAAAATTAAAACTTAAAAAAAATCATTCTCCAAAGTCAACGAGGTAATAAATTAAAATTATATATTTAAAAAATTTAAAAATTTAAAAACAAACTATAACTTAATACTAAGTATTAAGAAAAAAAAATTAATTATAATTATATATTTAGAAAATTAAAAAATTTAAAAACAAACTATAACTTAATAGTAAGTATTAAGAAAAAAAAAATTAATTATATTTATTTAGATTTTTATTATTAAGAAAAAAAAATTAATTATATTTATTTAAATTTTTATTTTTATTTTTTTTAAATGTAAATCGGTTTTACCAACATAATATAATAGAAGATCTGATCTCAATCACATTCCAATATTCTTTTTACATTACATTATGTAAAAATCTTAAAAGTTATTTTCCATATTTTTACCACTATTATTTTATAAATAAGAACTTCACGAGTCATTTTTTCAACATAAAAACTTCTTATGTATCTAAGCAGTTAATTTTTTCCAACCTAAGAACTTCTTATGCATCTAATAATAATCTTAATAATGAGCCAAAGTTTCTAAATCTTATGCACAGTTTTTATCAAAAACAATTCTCCAACATTAAAAAAATTTCAATAAAATTACCAATAACAAATTAATATTCAAACTAAAATAAATTCAAATCACATTACCAATAACAAATTGATATTAAGACTACCAATTACTAAGTAAAGAACCCAAAAAAAATTGAAATTATATTTATGTGAAATTTGATTAAAGGTTATTTATTATAAGCCACACATTTGGATAGGATCTTCGTATTCTAATATATGACGTGTACACTGAGACTGTTTTAACGTATATCATCTACAAAGTAGAATTGTTACCGATTCCAAAACATAGAATTATCATAACACAATGAATAATAATTCAAAACATAACAAATAAATTTGAGATACAAAATAACTGAGTTTTTTCATTATTGTTCTTCAAATCTTTTCCCCAGCCCTTTAAACATTTCGGCAGGTATTAGAACAAATGAGAACATCCCTTCCTCATCTTTTCTCAAGGAAACTCAGAAGAAACTGTATTGCGGGGTGAGCATCAACGCTTCCTGGTGTCAGTAAACACATATCTTTAACCTCAAGATCTGTAAATTCAGCCGCGAGTGCACCTTCTTCCCATTGCACGTGGAAAGTACAAACACATTTTTCATCTCTGTGCAGATACCGGTAAACCTGCCATGAAATAATATACTCTGTTACAAGCCTATGAACAACTGCAGAAATGTATGGAAATTAAATGCAAAAGTGTCCACTATCTAAGTGTAAGAATAAGAATTTAAAAATTTATATTTAAATTTTTTTTTGTTTGTTATATCTAAGCGTAAGAATAAGAATTTAAAAATTTATATTTAAAAATTTTTTGTTTGTTAGTTTGTGAGTGACCTACACCAATCCTTAAATATGATTGAATAATATTTTCATCTTTGTTAAATCTTACTATATAAGATCGATAACTTCTGAAATTATTTAAAAATATTTATTGAACAAATAATTAAAATTGAGTAAAAAAACCATTTCAACAATTATTTAAAATAGTTATTTATCAAATCAACAACATTCTTGATTAGAAAGTAAATATATTTTATATTAAATAAATTGAACTTGCTCGACACGAGCGTCGTAAAATCTCAGATCTCCACCGCTTAGGTACCTTGCACATACTCGCATATCCCGTATCACCGTGCCGCACTGAGATCCGGTAATTGTCTGGACAGAATTTGAAAACTTCTTATCGCCCTCGCTAGATGTTCGTTCTCAAATGTCGGTCGTAGACATTTATTGTAAGAAATGTAAAGTAGATGGTAGTCTTTAATTTCGATAAGATAACTTAAGGTTGTAGGAGGGAAAACTCAAGAAGAAGACTCTCTCGTAGATGTATTGTATTGTCATTCTCATTATATGAGTAGTAGAGAAAAGAGAGCAAAGGATAGCAGAGAAGAACAAAGATTGTAGAGATTTTATGAGTATATTATTGTTGTAAACCATGTACAGAAGCACTTGAAGTAATATAAGAATGCTTTGATCCAATTTTCTGGTGTATTTTGGTCCTTGTATGTATCTATTGAATGGTATTTTTATAGTTTAATTTCAGTCTCTATTATGCATTTATTTCAATGCCATATGTATGTGATTTCATGTTGAATGTATGAAGTCCGTGAGAAGAGTATAAGTTTCGATTGTTTCTCTTCCTGAGAATTCCTGCAAGGAGTGTTGTGAAGACTCCATCTTAGATGTATTGTATTGTCATTCTCATTATATGAGTAGTAGAGAAAAGAGAGCATAGGATAGTAGAGAAGAACAAAGATTGTAGAGATTTTATGAGTATATTATTGTTGTAGACCATGTACAGAAGCACTTGAAGTAATATAAGAATGCTTTGATCCAATTTTTTGATGTATTTTGGTCCTTGTATGCATCTATTGAATGGTATGTTTATAGTTTAATTCCA
>ML778427.1:589874-616828 GCA_009831015.1 Picea engelmannii
ATAATAAAGTGAAGTGATGAGTGTATTATAATTCAAATTGAATAAAAAATAAATTATTTCAATAATAAATTTAATGGATAAATTAGAAGTGGACCCAACACTAAAATAAGGAAAGTGGGCCAAGTGACCTAGAAGATGTTTTTAAGGAAGTTACTTGGAGAGTATAAATAAGAGGCAAGGCTCTCTCATTTGAATCACACTTGAGAATATTGAATATCTATAGGTGTCTGAGGTAAACAAATGATATATAAGCCGAAATTCTAAGGAAAGTGAAGAAAAGAAGGCCGAAATGCAAGGAAGGATCAATTCTTTTGATGGTGCATTCTAAGGTATGTTATTTACAGGTCATCTCACCATTTTCTCTATAATGTTTTTGATATAATGATTCAGATCTTGAAATTGTTATGAAAGTGAGAAAACATATCCAAGTATCTATGGTAAAAAATTCAGCTTGTGGGTCGTTTTATTTTGGGAGTTACGCTCCGTGGAAAATAGGGTTTGTGGCCAGTCCTGAAACTAGTAAAAATCGGGTGTTTAGGGTAGAAACATCATAACTTATTCATAATAGATCCCAATTCAGTGAGACCAAATGTGATGGTTAGGGTATAGGCTGTAGTATTTTTTGTAATAGTTTCAGATCAATTCATCAAACATTTTCTGTGGGGCACGCTCTACAAGGTCGATCTCTAGAATAAGCCAGAATTCAGCAAGGTATGACATTTTTTCTATAACTCCTTTTCTGAGAGGTTCCAAGTAGTGAAACTTGGAGGAATTGCATAAAACACACTGAAGAACATTTTGTATAAGTTTCATATCTTTATACATTACAGGTTCAAAGTTATGATTACTTCAAGTTAGGGTTGTTGACTAATCCAAAACTAGGCATGTGAGACTAAAGAAAAGTTTGATGAAAATGCTAGTCTCTTGTTTTTAAAGTTAAGGAAGGTTTTCAAGAATGTGATCATATACACCAGGTTTATTACAGAGCCACAAAACATATTTGGATGATGAAATTGATCAGGGCTTTTGGTTGTGGTACATGTTAAGTACATGGTTGAGACAAGTACTTGATGAGTTGGCACACATACATGAGGTGTATAGTTGATGATGTTGGTACATATTGATGAGTCATAGTTGATGAGTAGTTGACACATGATTGGTACATACTTCGTACATGGTTGGATGCACTTGTTTATATTACAGGTTGATTATAGGTTGGTGCATGGTTGATGCACTTGTTTATGGTACATGTTGATTATAGGTTGAGGTACAGGTTGATGCATGGTTGATGCATGGTTCGGATTTATTGTTATAGGTTCACAATGGTATATCTCACGGTGATATTGTGACAGTGGTCCCATCATTCTACTTCTACTTCAGGGTGGCAGGATGGGGCAAGGACAGGTGGTTGTAGCCAGAGAACATTGGGGGTTGTAGCCTCCTTCTGGTTGTAGCCAGACAATTGGGGAGTTGGAGCTTCCCTCAGGTTGTAGTCTGAGAAACTAGGAGGTTGGAGCCTCCTTCCAGTTGTAGCTGGAAAACAAAGGAATTTGATGCTTCCAATGAATGTAATTCTTCAAGACATATAAGAAAAAACATTCTGTGGTTTTCTCCCGATTTGGGTTTCCACGTGAAACACTGGTGTACTATGTATATGTGTGATTGTTTATTTTTTACTGCTCATTATTAGATAATAATTCTACATTGATATAACATTTGAAGAAAAAAGATTATAATTACGTTATTACTTATTCACTCCCCCTCTCATTAATCCAACAGTTGAATTCTTTTATTTCGATAGGATAGAACTAAGGTAGCTTGGAGGGAAAGCTCAATGAGCTCGTGTTGTGTAAATAAATGTATTGTTTCTGAGATGAGGTTGTTGGCATTCTAGTTGTTGATAGTTGTTTCCATTGTAGTTGAGAGTTGTAGAGCTGTTGAATAGCATTGTATGAATACATGTACATATAACATTTGAATGAATATAACAGAGAAGCATTGTCCCAAATGTTTGGTGTTTCCATTGTTGTGTATATTTGAATGAATGGTAGGCTTTCTATTTATTTGCAATTCTCTATTATTTCTTGTTCTTATGTTATGAATGCATTTACATGGTTGAATGTATGAATATGTGAGATAGTAGATAAGTTTCAATTGTTTCTCCTTTTCGAACAAGTGCGAGGAGTGCATAAATGTCCGCAAGGTGTGCCTTGACATAGTCTGTTCTGACTCAAAAGCTCAGAAGAGACGTTGACGTGAAAATTTTGTATGAAAGGAGTGTATAAGTGTCCACAAGTTGTGTGTGACAGAGTCTATTTTGACTCAAAAGTTCAAGAGAGATAACCTGAAAGTGTGTGTAGGAGGAACCACGATCAGATTAGTATGGTTCAGGAGGAACAATTGAGCCTTTGAAAACTGTTGCAAGGAGTGCACAATCTCCTTCAAGGTCGAGTTGAAGGAAGTTGGTCGTAAGGTGTGTGCAGTGTTGATACTTGACTAAGTATCGAAGAAATCATTCTGAGAAGTTTAGACTGTCGATGGGGAGCAAGTCCGAGAAATATAACTTGGAGCTTTGCATGGAGAGAGTGCATATTGTCCGCAAGGACTGTCTGACATAGTCTTTTGAGTCACAAGCTCAGGAGGAGTGGCGTAATTTATTTGCAGAAGAGTGTGAAGAATCGTTGCAAGGTGTGTGCAGTTGTCTGCAAGAAGCTAAGTTGTGAATGAAGACCTATTGCAAGGTGTGCACAGGGTAAAATTCAACTAAGTGTTAAGGAGCTGTTATAAGGAGAAATAGTTCGATAAAGAACAAGATCAGGAGGGAGAGAGGGTGAGAATCCTTCAATAGAGTGGAACATGTTGAAGATTCCCCAAATTAATGAGAAAGATCCATCCAGGAGGGAGCGAGATCATTCTAGACCATCCGATCTGGGAGAGTTGCACGAAGGTTACCCATGAAGCACTTTGACACTTCATGGCTCGGAGTGTTTTAAAGTATTGTGAGAAGCGGGATTGTTGAGTTCACAAGTCGCGAAGAGATCCTAGCCATTGGTTGTGAGGAGAATACATGGCAACAAATAGAAGTGTTCGGTAGATAGATTTTGGAGCATTGTGTGGAGCGAGCAGGATCTTCACAAAGTCATGAAGGTCAAAGTAGCGCTGGACAATCGGATCTAGGAGGACTCAGGATAGAGATTCATGTATTATGGGAGAAAGTGTTTCATAAGGAGACAAGGGCGGAGGTTGTAAAATCGTCGAAGCCAAAGTTACGAAAGGAGTTGGCCCACGGTCACAGTCATGGTCACATTAGAGAAGGAGTCTAGCACGAGAGATAGTACTCACAGATTGGTGTTACCAGAGGCGCCAAAGAGAAAGGTTGCAGATAATTTTCACCTATAGGTAACATTAAGAGGACCTGTGTGTCACTTGTTCTATGTCTATTGAAGGACCGAAGAGTCGATTCGAATCAAGTTTTTTAAAGATCCTTGACTGAGAGGTCGTAGAATCCCTAAGAGGGAAGGGGCGCTGCATCATACTGTCCCACCTAAACAATGTCACAAGGGAGTATCCCATTCTACAAAATTCATCTTCTTCACAACCTGTTCAAAAGGTGAACGAAATGATACTACAACCACTATAGCCTCGGCCCAACCGCCTTATATCCAACAAAAGTAGGTCGACAAGATTAAAACAAATAACAAAGATTCCTTATGCACACAATCATCTCATGTCACTCATCTGGTTGAATAGATTCAACCCCTCAAAAAACATATTCATGACAACCTTCCACAATCCAAGCAGTGCAACATCTCCAACAAGGCAAGAAACTCACCAAGCTTCATATTCAACAATTTCTTTCTCCTATCGCTTGGGAACTTAACGCCATGGAGACCATTTATTCCTAAGGAGTAAGGATTGATCTAGGTTGATATCGGTGGCCAACCACCTATTCCAACTGGTTGATTTTGGGATTTTTCCAGTTTGGCAGTTTTTTCCTAGTTTTCGGGTCCCTCACTTGCAAGGTCGTTTTGAGGCCTTAAACAACGATTTTAGGGCTCACCACAATCATAATGACCTTTGATGGATAGTATAAAAATGTGCAGTCCTCGAAAATAACTTTCCAATGGGCTATTGTGTGCCTAAAATGGAGATCGCATGAAAACATTACGACCCCGGGAAGTTGACGTACTAACTTACCCAAATGGGCCCCACATTAATTTTTCTGCTTCATCTCCTAGGGTTAGGTTTTTGGATGTCTCAGGTTTTTCAAATTCATGTTTACTGTAAAAAGGCCTTCAGAGCCTCATTGTAATCATCTTCTTGTGAATGAGAGTAGCAAACACAAATCTTCCATCAAATAAGCTTCCAACATTCTAACGAGTCTTTCACTCTGTATTTTTGCAATCTTTGTACATTTTTCACTCATTAATAGAAAATTGTGTATTCCTGTATCTCTGTGTTTATGGTTTCATATTTGATACATTTATGTTATATTATTGGATATCCAAGATATCTCTGTACATTTCTTTATTATATCTCCGCTCTCATTTCATGCTAAAAATAATTCGGATCACTGGTATCAGAGCAGGATGCTCTTGATTGTTTTTAGTGCATGTACTTGACGAGGTCCGAGTATAGAAATTTGGGTCTCTAGCTTGTCTCTCTTGAGGAAAATCACTCTCTCATGCCCAAGAAACCCTCCATGGCCGAATAAAAGAAAATTAACAGAGCATATTATTTTATAAATATGTTTCTTGAGCAGGTTGTCACGCGACAGAGGGACGAAATGATGGAGATTTTTTCCAACATCCTTCAACGACTGCCGATAAAAAAAGGTCTGTCTTCTTCAAGAGGACACTTAGAAGGCACCTCTCCTTTCAAGGAACAAGTTAACTTTGAGATACCCATATTTGAAGGATAGATAGATGCAGATGCCCCAGAAAAATGGTTAAATATGCTAAAAGGTTATTTCTCTGTTCATAATTTCTCCGAAAGGGAAAACATCACCTTCGAACTCCTTAAGGCTCTCCCCTATGTGAAAGATTGGTGGGAAACTTACTGGGAGAAAATTTACACAGAGGAGTCTAAAATATATGGGGCTGAGCCCACTTATGATTTTTTTGTGGATGCGGTAAATGAATGATATTACCCTGTTTCCAACTATGAGGACCAATACATGAGATGGGCCACACTATGGTAAGAGAGGGGCCAAGAATTTTTGGAGATCACTGATACCTTCCATACCTTGTGGTCCAACCTAGGTATCAAAGACTCCAAACTAAATTTGGTTCTAAAATACCGTTGGGCTCTACATAGATACATCCAAATTGAAATGGATTTTCAAGACATCTCATCACTCAATGTTGCTTATCAATATGTTGTTAAAATCGAGTAGAAGTTTAATCACCAGAAAAAATGGGACTTCATTTTTGCAAATCAACAAAAGGCAAAGTATGATAAAGGCGAACCTAACAAACAGTCTCCCGGAAACCAATCCAGGCCACAGGAAAAGAAGGGTCATGGAAACATGAAGAAGGACATCGAAAAATTGTGTGATTTCCACAAAATCCTCTTGCACAACACTGATGAATATCTCTCAAAAACTTCATTGGTGGTTGAGATCAAAGAGAAGGAGTTGAATCCTGATTTAGAATCTGATTCATAAAATACTGATACAATACAGATCATCGACGTAGACCCCACTACTATTGTCGTGACCACAACAATTCAACTAGAAGAACCAATAGATCCTGAAGAGGATGAGCGTGTTTTTCATTCATAGATGTCAGTAAAGGGGACCGCATTGCATTTTATTGTTGATATAGGAAGCCAGAAGAACCTCATATGAGGAGAGGTCGTCAAATAGTTGGGATTGTCGACAACACCACACCCTCATCCATACAAAATAGGGTGGCTTCACCAACGACAAGATCTTTGTGTCAGCCAACAATGTCGATTTTCATATCGCATCCAACCCTTCAAGGATAAGGCATTATGTGATGTTTCCTCATTGGATTTATGTGATGCTCTATTGGACTAGCCATATATGTGGAGGCGCCATTATATCTATGAGTATTGACCTCATAGAGTCATTGTTACTCTGGGGGGTCATTTCTACAGGATACCAGAGGTAGTTCCAAATAATATCCCAGCTAAAAAATGTCGCATGGTAGTATCTCAGACTATAAAATTCATCTTCTTCACAATATGTTCAAAAGGTGAACGAAAGAATACTACAACCACTATAGCCTCGGTCCGAGCACCTTCTATCCAACAGAAGCAGGTCGACAAGATTGCAACAAAGAGTAAAGATTCCTTCTGCACAAAGTCACCTCATGTAGCCCAACTGGTTGAAAAGATTCAACCCCACCAACAACAGATTCATGACAACCTTTCACAAACCAAGCAATGCAACGTCTCCAACAAAGCAAGAAACTCACCAAGCTTCATATTCAACAATCGCTTTCCCCTCTACCCTGGGAACTCAACGCAATGAATAAAATTTCTTCCTAAGGAGGGAGGATCGATCCAGGTAGATATCGATGGCCACCCACCTATTCCAACTGGCTCATTTTGGCAATTTTCCAGTTTGACAGTTTTTCCCTAGTTTTTGGGTCCTTGACTTGTGGGGTCATTTTGAGGCCCTAGACAACATTTTTAGGGCTCGACATAATCAGAATGACCTTTGATAGATAGAAACAATACGTAAATTTGTCAGATAAATATTTGCAATGGGTTATCGTGCGCCTAAAACGAAGATCATATGCAAAAGTTACAACCCCGGGAAGTTGATGTACTAACTTACCCTAACAGGGCCCACCTGACTTTTGGCACTTCATCTCCTAGGGTTAGGTTTTTGGATGTATAGGGTTTTTGACATTCCTGTTTATTTCAAAAAGGAATTCAGAGCCTCATTGTAATCATTTTCTTGCAAATGTGAGTAGTGGACACATCTCTTCTCGGAGATAAGTTGCCACCATTCTAGCGAGCCTTTCACTCTCTATTTTTAGTCTTTGTGCATTTTTGCTCATTAATAGAAAATTTTGTATTACTATATCTTTGTGTTTATGGTTTCATCTCTCATACATTTTTTTTATATTATTGGATATCCGAGATATCTATGTACATTTCTTTATTATATTTCCTCTCTCGTTTCGTGCCAAAAATAATCCAAATCACCGGTATCAGAGCACGCTACTCTTGATCATTTTTCAATGCATGTACCCGATGATGTCCGAGTATAGAAAGTTGGGTCTCGATCTTGTCTCTCTTGAGGAAAATCACTCTCGCATGCCCAATAAACCCTCCATGGCAGAAGAAATGAAAAACAACAGAGCAAATGATTCTATTAATATGTTGTTTGAGCAAGCTCTCATGCGACAGAGGGACGAAATGATGGAAAAAATTTCCCACATAATTCAATGCCTGTCGATAAAAATAGGCACATCTTCATCAAGAGACCAATTTGGAGGCACCTCTCCTTTGAAGGTACAAGTTAATTTTTATATTCCCATATTTGAAGGACATATAGATGCAGGTGCCCTAGAAAAATGGAAAAATCTGCTAGAATCTTATTTCTCTGTTCATAATTTCTCTGACAGGGAAAATATCACCTTCACACTCCTTAAGGCTCTCCCTGATGTAAAACATTGGTGGGAAACTTACTAGGAGCAAAGTTCCACAGGGGAGTCTGGAATATATGGGTTTGAGCCCACTTGGGATTTTTTTGTGGATGCGGTAAAGGAACAATATTACCCTATTTCCAACTATGAGCACCAGTACATGAGATGGACCACACTGCGGCAAGAGAGGGGCCAAGAAGTTCTGGAGTTCACCAATACATTCCATACCTTGGGCACTAAGCTGGGTATCAAAGAATACGAACGACATTTGGTTCTAAAATATCATGGGGCTGTACACAGATACATCTAAACAGAAATGGATTTTCTGGACATCTCATCACTCGGTGTTTCTTATCCATATGTTGTTAAAATCGAGCATAAATTTGAGCAACAGAAAAAATGGGAGTTCACGTTTGCAAATCCGCAACAACCAATGTTTGATAAAGACGGCCCTAACAAGCAGTCTTCTGAATACCTGTCCAAGCCATAGGAAAAGAAGGGTCACAGAAAGACAAAGAAGGACACTAGAAAATTAAGCGATTTCCAAAAAATCCCATGTCACAACACCAATGAATGTCTCTCAAATCATTCATTGGTGGTCGAGATCAAAGAAAAGGACCCTAACCCTCACTCGGAATATAATTTAGAAAATACTTATAGAAGACAGATCATCGACGCAGACCCCACTGGTATTGTCACTACCGCAACAATTCAACCAGTAGAACCAAGAGATCCTGAAGAGGGGGAACACCTTTTTGATTCAAAGATGTGGGTGAAGGGGACCCCACTGCATTTTATTGTTGATAATGGAATCCATAGGAACCTCATATCAGCAGATGTCATCAAACAATTGGGATTGTTCACAACACCACACCCAAAACCATACGTCAGGTGGCGTCGCCAGGGACGAGATCTTCGTGTCATCCAGCAATGTTGATTGTCATATGGAATCCATCCCTTCAAGGATGAGGTATTATGTGATGTTGCCCCACTGGATGTCTGTGATGTTCTCTCAAGCTAGCCATACATGTGGAGGGACCATGCTATCATGAGTCTCAACCTCATAGTGTCATTGTTACTATGGGGGGTCATCTCTACAAGATACCAAAGGTATTTCCAACTATTTTCCCACCTAAACAATGTCACAAGGTAGTATCTCATAATACAAAATTCATCTTATTCACAATCTGTTCAAAAGGTGAACGAAAGGACATTGCAACCGCTACAGCCACGACCCAAGCACTTTCTATCCAACAAAAGAAGGTTAGAAATATTTCATCAAAGCGCAAAGATTCCTTCTGCACACAGTCATCTCATTTAGCCCGACTGTTTAAAAATATTCAACCCCTCCAACAACAGGTTCGTGACCACCTTCCACAAACCAGGCAGTGCAATGTCTCTAGGAAGGAAAGAAACTCACCAAGTTTTAGATTCAAAAATCACTTTCGCCTCTCCCCTAAAACTCAATGAAATGGATACCATTACTTCCTAAGGAGGGAGGATTGATCTAGGTGGATATCAGTGGGCACCCACCTATTCCAACTGGCTAATTTTAGCAGTTTTCCAGTTTGACAATTTTTTCCTAGTTTTCGAGTCCCTAACTTGCGGAGCCATTTGAAGGCCCTAAAAAACGCTTTTAGGGCTTGCCACATTCAACATTACATTTGATAGATAGAAGAAAAATGTATAGTCCTCGGATAGAGCTTTCGAATGAGCTATCGTGCACCTAAAACAAAGATCGTATGAAAAAGTTATGATACAATTTCTTACAAAGTGAACTACTACAAACTTGCAAACACAAACTTCATAGCCGTTGTTATTGGGTCACCTCATCGTCCAAGAACCACAAACTGTAATAGAGTGTATACATAATCAAACCAATGATATATTTTTTTGGCACACAACCTCAAGGACCACCAGCTAAGACCATGTTACCTTGTTTTATAATGGGTTCTTCTTTTAGTCTTCACAATCGAATGATAAATAATTTATCATTAATTAAAATAAAAAATGTGTTATTCACCGAGGTACTTCATGGTATTCAATATATTATTAAAATAATGACGGTGAATGAGTAGTGAATGGTCATTAATTTAAATATTATGTGTGATATGTGTTTTTGTTCATTTTTGTTGTAAATACAAAAGCATCGAGGCACAACATAAAATTATTATGAAATTGCATTTAACATAATGTCATCAAATTGTTTAACGTGAAATACAACACCATTAAAAACATGAACAAAGAACTTTAACATATTACCTTGATATAACCACTTGTACACAATTTTCAATTTTGAAAATCATCGAATAAGAGGTTTCAACTTCTTTATATGCCTCAATTCCACATAGATCCAATCACTATACAAACACATTCGACCAAACACTAAGTAGTATGCTACAACCTAGGGAAAAAGAAAAAGAAAATAGCTACCATGGTTGTTGTAAAAATAATAATAAAAGTAATGGATTGCAAAATTTGATATAATTATAGTTATTAATATAATGAAATAATAAATGTTACTGGATTATTTTGGATTTGCTTTTTTTTCTAAAAATAAATAAAATAGAGCTTGTAAGAGGTGGATGCATCCATGTTTATTCTTATTCTTATAGTTGCATGCAGGGTGTTTCTAAATCCTGGGATATTTGCCTAAAATCTAGTGAGACATTGTTAGGGATATTTTCCTAAATCTAGTGAGACATTGTTAGATCCGCATATTTGAGTGATTATTTATGTATAATCTGAGTGCCCCGTAGGTCTTTTAGCATGATGAATCCATTTCAGCAAAAAATGGATTTTAAACAACAAAAAATAGTGATTTTGTGCAGAGTTTTGTACCTTGATTCCGACCGAAAAAGCCAAAACCTAAAAAGTTAGACAAACTCTTTCTTCCCTCAAGCTTCGCTTTTCAACCTGCATAGTGTGATATGGTCCAATATTCAAAGAATCCCCATGAATTGTAAGTTGTGAGCGTTCATGTTCTCACCTACTCACCTCAAAACCCTATGCTATAATATTTGTAACTTATGCAATGTGTTGTGCATGAAACTTGCAAGTTGCAACCTCCATCTACTATAGAATTTTTAACATGTACTATGCATGACATTTTCCAATATAGCCATTGATTTGAGGGTTCATTTAGTTCTCATTGAATGCAAACCACCACATGGAAACCCTTCAAAATTTGATGTTTAATAAATCCTAGAAAAATGAAAAAAATTATTTAAATAATACCCCACATGGCCGCCCTCTTTTTTTGTTTGTTTGTTAGTTTTTCCCTAACATGTGGGACTAACCTGTAGCTAAGAAACCGCGACTCAGGGCATCTAAGCCGTCAAAATCACGCAGGAATCGTGGGGATAGCACACAGCCTGAGCCACACCAACCCTTAACATGGCTGGATTTTTTTGTCCCCACAACCTCTTAATGATTAAAAAGTTAATGTTTAACATAGTATAGAAAAATGAAAACATTTATTTAAATAAAAATCATTATTACAACCTTCAACATTGAAACTTAAAAAAATAAATTCTAAAATTCTAAAAATAAATTCAATATTTTTTTTTAATGTAACTCCCTTTCACCAACATAACATAATAGAACATCTGATCTGAATCACATTCTAATATTCTTTTTTACATTATCTCCAAATCTGAAAGATTATTTTTCATATTTTTACCACTCTTATTTCTAATATTCTTTTTTACATTATCTCCAAATCTTAAAGATTATTTTTCATATTTTTACCACTTTTATTCTATAAATAAGAAAGTCATTTTTTTTCAACATAAAAATTTCTTAGTTCTCTAATAAGTTATTCTTTTCCAACATAAGAGCTTTAACTCTAATACGATAACAATAATGAGTGAAAGTTATATGTTTCTAAAACTTATACATAGTTTTTATCAAAAAAATAAAATAAAATTCTCTTGATATTGAAAAATTTCAATTCAAATTACCAATAACAAATTAATATTCAAACTACCAAAAATAATTTCAATTCAAATTACCAATAACAAATTAATATTCAAACTACCCATTACTAATTACTAAGTAGAGAACCAAAATAAATTAAAATTATATTTATTTAAAATTTGATAAAAGTTATTTATTATAAGCCACACATTTGGATAGGATCTTCGTGTTCTAATATACGTGTACACTGAGACTGTTTTAACGTATATCATCTACAAAGTAGAATTGTTACCGATTCCAAAACATGTAATTATCATAACACAATGAACAATAATTTAAAACGTAACAAATAAATTTGAGATACAAAATAACAGAGTTTTTTCATTATTGTTCTTTCAAATCCTTTCCCAGCCCTTAAAACATTTCAGCATGCATTAGAGCAAATGAGAACATCCCTTCATCTTTTCTCAAGGAAGCTCAGAAGAAACTGTATTCCGGGGTGAGCATCAACGCTTCCTGGTGTCAGTAAACGGATATCTTTAACCTCAAGATCTGTAAATTGAGCTGCACGTGGACCTTCTTCCCATTGCACGTCTAAAGTACAAACACATTTTTCATCTCTGTGCGGATACCGGTAAACCTGCCATGAGATAATATACTCTGTTACAAGCAGATGAACAACTGCAGAAATTAACAACTTTCTTGATTTGAAAGGAAATATTTTTTATATAAAATAAATTGAACCTGTTCGACACGGGCGTCGTAAAATCTCAGATCTCCACCGCGTCGGTACCTTGCACATACTCGCATATCCTCTACCACCGTGCCGCACTGAGTATCTTGTAATTGCCTGGACAGAAGTCGAAAACTTCTTCTCGCCCTCCGTATTTGTTCGACGTCCTGTAAATCGACCTCTTGCAGATCCTCTGTTGGTTCCTCTGTTGGTTCCACACCTGTGTACTCTACCTGAAAGTACGCATCGCCTTGTATCGGGCGTCGTCCATAGCGAATGGTTACGGCATACCACGCCTCATCATCTGGAGATTGGTACTCGAGTTGTGCAGCCATGCCGAACTTTGAAAAATCTATGAACAAAATGTTTCGCAGAACTCTGGAACCACTGATGAGCAAAATGTCCACAGCAGAGCTCTGCAAACTTTTCTGAAAGATGTTCTGTACTGTATCCCAAGACGACTTCATTTAATGCATTCCATTGTAATATATTGTTGAGAAGGCGTACCGTCAAGAAGGTGTAAGATGTAGGGTTGGTGAATTTAAAACATTGTATTAATTTTTTGTATTTTATATTAATAATAATAATAATAATTTATTTTGAAAGTAATTATTAAGCAAAATATGTATTAAATTGATGTAGGCCATCTTTTTATTTGTGAAAAGGGATTTTTAATTGGAAAAACACTTTAACATCTAATTGGTGTATGGAATCTTTTTATTTGTGAAAATTGACTTCTTATTGGAAAAACATTTTTTATCATAAGATGGATATTAAATTTCAAAATAAATATCAATTCTCAAATATACTAATTTAGAGACTTGCATTGAGAAGGTTTATTTCATTCTAAAGGAGAGCATAAACAAGCAATATATACAGGAAAAAAAAAAAACAACTGACAATGATAATCGGTATTCTTATTATTTAAGCGAGAATTACAACCATCCTCTCCTCTTACACACACAATACTTGTATTGAGTCTTGCTCACACACACTCCCTACTCCTTCACCTCTATGGGTATGGTAGTATATATAACATATTTGAAACACTTAGAAAACTTGATTATAATTAGATCCACTAGCTAGCATCTCTCAAATAGTTAGAAAAATTGATTATAATTAGATCCACCAGCTACAAATTGTTCACTGAAGAGTGCATGCCTTCATATTCCAAATATAGATGATCCCATGGAAAATTGGTTGGCATGTTTCCAACAATCTCCACCTTGACAACAATTTACATGATATATCATGCCCTTAATTAATTCATCACCTTTTCTGCAAGCCAAGAGAAGCCAAACACCATCACGTAAACATGTATTCAAAATTCACTTTTGTATGGACCTTTTCCACAGTCACTTCCCCATCATCAACCACTTGTCTTAAAAAATGGTATTTGATAGAAATATGTTTCATCTTATGGTGATAAGCTGAATTGTTTGTCAAATGAATAACACTTTGACTATTGCAAAATACTTTCACCTTGTCCTGCATCTTTCCAAACTCACCCAACAAACCTTTTAAACAAATTTACTACTTGCATGCATGTGAAGAAACTATATATTGTGCCTGAGTAGTGGACAAAGAAACTATGTTTTGAAGCTTTGACATTAAACTACCAGGTCCTCCTGCAAGGATAAAGACATATCCTGAGGTGACTCTTCTTTTGTCCAAGTCACCTGCAAAATATGAATCTACATAACTGCAAATTGAATCACTCGAACAATCATAGGTGTCCTAGAATAATTACTTGTGTCTTTAAGATATCGAAGCACCCATTTCACTACTTCTCAATGCTCTTTACCTAGATTTGTCATGTATCCACTAACAACACAAACTGCATGTAAAATATCTGGTCTAGTACGCACCATGACATACATCAAACTTCTCATTGCATTAGCATATGGTACACGAGACATACAATCATTTTCTTTGTCATTACTAGGACATAAACCTGAAGAAATCTTGAAATGGGAAGCCAAAGGGATCTGTACGGGTCTCGCATCATTCATACCGAATCTCATAAGTATTTACTCCACATACCTCTATTGTGATAACCACAGGTTACATTGTTCCTGTCTCTGTGTATCTTCATGCCAATTTGTTGCTCCTAGATCCTTCATATCAACCGCCCTAGCCAACTGAGCCTTAAACTGTTGATTTCGACCATAATTTTTCTTGCCACAAGCATATCGTCAACATATAACATTAAAATAATGAACATGCCATTTTTCAACTTTTAAAAGTAAACAAAATGATCATATTCACTTCTTCTAAAATTTAGGCTCACTATGAAGAAATCAAACTTCTTGTACCATTGCCTTGGAGACTCTCTCACGCCATACAATGACTTCTTGAGTTTGCAAACAAACCTCTTATTGTGATACTGAATAGACCCTTTTAGTTTTTCCATATATAGATCCCCACCTATATCTCCATGTAGAAACGTTGTTTTAACATCTAGCTTCTCTAACTCAAGATCAAGTAAATGAACTAGTGCTAACACAAGACAAACTTAAACAAGCTTCACAACTGGTGAAAAATATTTAATGAAAATGAATACCTTCCTTTTCAGAATACCCTTTTGCTATCAGTCTTTCTTTATACCTTTGGACTTTATCACCATCCCTCTTTCAGTTTGTGGACCCACTTGCACCCAACAACCTTCCTATCCTTTGGAAGTTCTAACATATCCCATGTTTTGTTCCTCTCTAAGGAATCCATTTCTTCTTTCATAGTTTTTCCCCATTGAACACTTTTAGATACCTTAATTGCTTCATGAAAACAACTAGATTCTCCAACAATAGAAACCAAAGCCACACATGAAACATAATCGCCATACCCTATAAGAGGATTCCTAAGCCATGTATATCTTCTTAGATATGGTTGAGGCAAATCCTCAGTTTAATAGATATTTTATGCATCTTCATCTTCTTCCTCTGAAAGTTCTTCATGCTCTTTCCTTTATGAAGATGGCTAAGTTTCCAACTGAATTTAAATCATTTATAAGTTATAAAGTTATATGTAAAGTTATATAACTTTACATATAAATTATAAGAGATTTTCCAAGTTAAAGAAAAGGGAGAAATATTATTTTATAACTTTACATATTTTTAGCTAGTCATAATAATTTGAGAAGTCTCAGTATAGGTAAGAAAATAAAGTTAACTCAACCTTTCTTTAGTTTTTGATTATTCATTTTTATTAATCATACAATTTCATATGAAGTATGTTTTTTTTATTATAAAGTGAAATTATATATATATATATATATATATATATATATATATAGTAATTTCATTTTATAGTAAAATTATAATTTAACAAAATGAATTTTAAAGTCATTTTGTTAAATTAAAAAAATATTTAAATCTGAATTTAAAGAGAAAATGTGGTGTGATAAAGAGTCAGAGGAAAAAAGAAAATTAAGGTATTATATTGATGTAATCAACTCTAATCTAGATGATCACAATTATTTATCTATTTTTTCAAGGGTAAAGAAAAAAAAAGCATTGCTAAGATAAAAGCAAATTCTCACTAGCTCCATAGTGAAAGTGGGCATTGGTTAATTCCTAAAACACCATGCGTTGAAAGAGTGTTTGTGACACTAAGAAGGTTGAAGATAAAAATCAATTTCTCTTATATTGTCGAGCCTATACCCATATTAGATCTCATTTTCAAAATATTTGTCACACTACCAACCTTCCAAACCTCTTAAGTCAACAAAAGTATGGTGATCTTGGGAAGCTTCTCTTAATGTTTTTAGAGCACAGAAACAAAATTCTAAAAAACTTACCCCAATTCGATCTTAGTGAACGTTAATCATCATCATCATCATAATTTTATTTTAAATTTATTAAGTATATAATTAAATAAATATAATTAAAATATAATTTTTTATATTTCTTAATTATTATTAAACTTTTCATTTTTTCTCTTTATTTGTAAGATTTGAAATAAAATAACAATTGAATTTTATAAAATTAAAAAGACACGAAAATCAATAAAATATTAAAACTATAAAATTAAATATTTTATTATTTTATTAAAATGTTACTTAATAGCCAATGTTACATAATAGCCAATAATGTTTTAAAAAAAATAACAAAACAGACTATTGTATAAGATTTAATTTTTTTAATGAGAAATGTATTTTTTTAAACACACTGTATAACAATTCTATTAAGCTAGCAAAATATCATATAAGCAAAAGCTTTTGCTACTAGTCTGCCACTAAGGAAACCAAACCAGTAGCAAAGGCATAGTTTCTTAGTCAAAATGTTTGTCCAAAATTTTTAAATAGAGTCCTAGGATCTAGAAAAACCAAAAAAGACGCCCTATATAGTATGTGTTATGGGCACCCGACATAGGAATTATTCGATAATTCACATTAAACCTTAAATACTAAATAAGGCTCATTGACCGGGCGGGATCATCGACCGATCATGGGTCTGCTTCAGGGCCTAATTTGTTGTGCTTCTTGGGGTTGAGATCGTCAACACCATGCTTAACTACGATAAGAAGGATAGAACTTCACGCATCATAAAGTGAAGGTTGTCTAATTGTATTTACATTGTATTTTTTTTCGTGCTCCCTAATCTGAAAATTTTGACCCAAGAGACTTTTCTAATGCCAATACAGCTCCACTATCTTCCAGAACTTTTAGTCCCTTTCCCGTGTAGTTCCAACATTTGGAATCCAACGAATTTTTTATTCTTCCACTTGTTACTTGGTGTTCATGATTCTCTCCTCGTGAATTACTTCTTCCGCTTCTTCCAGATGGTCTTGCAATCGTGGAGAAAAGAAAGCATAAAAGGAGGATGTCGCGTCAAAGGCTTCGCATTACACCCTTCACGTTGAGGCTTAGTTACTAGGATGGCAGGACGAAGGCCAAGGTGGATAATTCCACCAGCAACGATATCCTCTTGGGTACCCATGCCTCAGAGGCATTGTTTCCTAGACACCCAAGCAATTTCTAGGTTTAGTTTGAGTAATCTGATGGAGGGTCTTTACCCTCCCTTCTAGTTGAACGTCCCAATTATTATCCATTGTGCTCCTCTGTTGGAGTTTCTTACAAGCTTAACACGTACCTTTTTCCATCAATCCAAAGGAAATAGTTTTGTTTATCGAGTGGCCTCTAATCATAGTAAATTTCATTAAACACTATATCTATAGTTGCATTGTTGGCACTCCTCCTCTGCATCGTGTTGATATATGGTTCCATGTGAATACACGAATACACCTTGCGATTTCTTTGATGTTGGGAAGTATATTTATACCTCCTCCAAGATTTCCACCTAGGGAAAGTATCATACCTCTACCTCTCGCCATCATACCCACTGACTCCTTCAACCCATGTCCATGACCCACCTTCATACCCAGTGACTCCTTCAAGCCATGTCCATGACCCACCTGCCATCTAGATGTGATATTAATTCCCTGTGGGTCCAATGTCCATTTAGCCTCGGGGTCTAGGTTCTGGTCGATTTCCATCCTTGACACCCCATGTGGGTGATTCCAGTCATTCCTTACTATTGCTAGATAATTGGTCACCATTTTGTCCCTGTTGTTAAGGTCCCAAACCACCTCCAACTTGTCACCGTTGAGTTCTACCCCTTTGTTAGATAGCTATTATGCTAGCTTATTGGTTTTTCTCCTCACATGGATGGGAATGATAGTGGGGATAGTTCTTATAAATTTTTCCACTCTTTACAACGAAGCTTCGAGAGGCCAGTTGGAAGCTATCCTTGAGATTAACAACCCCTATGGAATCCTCTTGATCATATTAACTACCAAGAGGGAGTCACCATTTACTATTACTTTGGTGTATTCATTCTTCCTTGCTATTATGATCCCTTCTTCCAGAGATAATATTTCCACTACATTGTTGTTGGTGTGATCGAGCTTTCATGCATAAGATATGATGATTTCTCCAACATAGTTACAAAAGACACATTCCAGACCAGCTTTTCCTGTGTTTCCTTCAGCTACCCCATTGAAGTTTAGCTTAAAGAACCCATGGGTAGGGGACATCCAACTTGAAGGAGTCAATATATTGGGTGGAGATGGGACCTGACAAACCGGGGCCAAAGTGTTTTTCAAAGAAAAAGCTCTAAGAATTTTTCTTTCATACTAGTTCATCTTCCATCCCTCTGCTTTCTATTCTTCGGTAACTATTGTCTCCTGAATATATTTATTTTTTCTTGTCCATATTTCTCTCGGCAGTTGTGTCTCACTTCTAAAAGTTCTTTTGATACGCTCTTTGGAGGTTTCCCATAGCACGAATCGTGGGAGCAATTTCCACATGCAGTTGACTATAGGGTTGTGAGTAATGGATTCAAGTCCTTCTTTTATTAAGGCCCTCATAGAATGATAGATGCGACCCATTCTCCAGAATAGGGTTTCACTCCGGTTTCGTAGATATTCCAAAAATGGATAGGAGTTGAAAATATGTTGTATATTTCATCCTAGGGGACGCAAAGTGAGCATCTTGAGGGTCCTACGAAGGCTTGTTTATGGATTTTATCCCAAGTAAGCATCTTGTTTTGAGCCATCAACTACAAGAATATTGAGAATTTAGGCCATGAATTTTTCTTCCAAATTTTTTATTTGGAGAGGTTTTGGGAATCTGCTACAAGCATATAGGACTCTTTGGCAATGAAGGATCCATTCATTAACCATCCCCACCTAAGCCTATCAACGTTTCTATTAAATAATATTTTGTTTCTATATAAGTCCTCCCAAAATTGAGTTAGCGTCTCATGGTCCTGGAAGGGATCCGATCCTTCCTTGGTTCAGTAGTTATGAATATTTTCTTCTTGGGCCCAATAATGTGCTACTAGCATTCTCCATTGGCTTAACATTGCTTATTTTATTTTGGTGATTTGAGCTTAGTTTGACCATTTTGGCATTTGTTTCTAGGCATCTTCCCAAAGGAGAGCCTCCGATCTATTCCTTATTTCCCACAAACAATTTTTATGGATTAGGGATCCATTTTTCCAAACCATATTCCAGATGTTAGAGCCACTTCTGGTGGTTTGCATACGAATTATTCTCTAGCATACTTCACCTTCCATAGTCAATCCCACTGAGAATGTTGGTTAGTCATACATAACCACCATAACTTTTCACCTAGGGATTTACTCATTACTTTAGGGTGTCAGAGTCCCAAGCCTCCTCCCCACTTAGGCTTACAAATAGAAGTCCATGAAATTAAATCCTAGTTTTTTCTTTCTTTGGATTCTCCCTAGAGAAAATATATTTGGATGTTTCCCACCGCTTTAAGAACATACTTAGGGGATGCTAGGATGGATAACCAATAGAGAAGGATGGTTTGAAGCACATATTTCACAAGAATCAATATACCCGCCAAGTTGAGGGATATGAAGGCTCAATTGTCCATTTTTTAAGAAAATCAGAGATAAAGTCATCCCAAAAAACTTTATTCAAGGATCTTTCTACCATAGGGACACCTAGATACTTTGTTGGAAGATTTCTACAAGGGAAACCTAGAGCCTCTGCTAGATGAGCTTGAACTGCTGAAGGAATGTTAAATAAAAAAGGCTGAGATTTTCTTTCGTTACTATGAATTCTTGAGACTTCTGAGAATTCCATGAGCACTTGTTTTATTTCTAGGGATTCTTTGATGGTAGGAATGGCAATTAACATTATGTCATCCAAAATTTGTTGGTGCTTGAATAGAACGCTCTAACCCTTTCGACATAATAATAAAGAGGAAAGTGGATAGGGGGTTCCTTGGTGAATATATTAGGAAGGGGAGAATGTAGTTGAGGGAGAGCCATTCACCAAAATAGAGAGGAAATATGTCGAAATCAAAGACATTATCGACTTGATTGAGGGAGGTGAGAAATCGAAGGAATGAAGGATATTGGCAATGTAGTCCCAACTAAGGCTATCATATGCTTTGGCCAAGTCCAACTTAATCAACCAGTGAGGCTTGCAAGAAAATTTTAAAGAGTGGATGTGTTCCTAAGACATAATGATGTTTCCCACGATTTGATGACTTTCCACAAATCCCGACTATTCATGATAGATTAAATGAGGGAGGATCGACTTTATACGGTTATTTATAACTTTAAAAACAATTTTAAATATCACATCACATAAGGATATAGTTATTAATTTGCTCGAGTCTTAAACCTTGTCCTCTTTAGGGATCAGGGCTAAGAAGGTTTTATTTAAGGAAGGGTGGACCTTGAGGTATTTTCTTGAGTCTTCAATGACTTCCCAAACATCGTATTTTATCATAGACCAAGTCAGTTCTAAAACCACGAGGGCCTAGAGATTTACCTTTGAGCATTTCCATAATTGCATGTTCCACCTCTTCCATCAATATTTCTCTCATCAAAGCTTCAATATGTTCTTTGATAACCAACTGAGGTATGTGTTTGGCTATCTTGTTGATTGCTTTTTTCCTATTCTCTTGAGGTTATTTCAACATGCTACTATACTATTCAACTAACCCAGTTTCTACTTCTTTGTGATTACAAAGTTTGTTCCCTTCAATGTCTCTGATTAATGTAATTCAATTAGAATTCCTTTGTTGGATCATAGAATTGTGGAAGAATTTTGTATTATTTTCCCTTTCTTTTAGCCATCCAACTTCGGATTTTTTATGCCACATCTTCTCCTCCTGATTCTCTCAGATAGATATTTGAGATCTTAATTTTGTATCCTCTTCTATGATTTAATCTGTGTGACAATTTGTTATCATGTTTTGATGAAGTTGTTGTATATCCTACATAAGATTACTTTTGGCCACAAATATATTCCCAAATTCATCTTTGTTCCTATTTTTGAGTTTCTATTTGAGATTCTTCAAGCGTTGTTGAAATCGGTACATTGGTGATCTTGTTCGTATAATCATGGCTTTACAACAATTTTTCAACCTATCCTTGAAGGGTTGGTTATTCAACCGAATTTTTTCAATGTGAAAGGATTTGTTCTTTGGATTAGTTGGGATGTCAATTGTAAGGGCCACTAGCTAGTGATCAAAGCCTTGAAAGGGAAAAATAGATGTCTCTATAGCATACTTAAGCTGCAAAAGGGACTCTGAAAATAGGAAACAATCAAGGTGTGAGTTTATCTATTGGGGGACTCTCCTATGGTTTTTCTAGGTGAAAATTCCTTTATTTGTTTATGAATGCACCAACCTTAGGTCCTTCAGAATATCCTTGAATCACTTTGAGTCCTATTCCAGTCAATTTAAACCCTCTTTTTTTTCAGAGAGTGACATAATTAAATTGAAATCACCACCCCAAATCCAAGGCGTGTGAGAGGTGTAAGCATTGAGTCTTTAAAGAGAGTTTAGAAAGGGTAATTTGCTAGGAAGAAATTTAGGGGCATAGGCATTTGTAACTATACCTTTTTTATCTTAGCTGACTAGTTGGAAGTTTGTTGAGAGGGACCGACGGGTTGAAAAGAAAAGGTTGAGGGTTATATTTAAGGGATGTCATAGGATGGCTAGGCCACTAGAGGCTCCACTTGCATCAACAACTACCAACTCACTTCCTCGCCACATTTAGAGAATACCATTTTTCAGAAATTCAGACGAGCACTTAGTTTCTTGGATCATTACTATGGACGGGTATTCATTAGAGATCATAGTTTTCAAGGCTCCATGTTTCCTTGGTCCATTTATACCTCTCATGTTTTAGGAGATTAATTTCAATGACAATGTTGGGGTTCAGATGAGAACTTTTTTGCCATACTTTTGGTTCTTCCCAAATTAACTAGGAGTTCTCCTAGTTCTTGTAGAAGTTATTATTATAAGGTAAAACTCTCATTTTATCTTCCTTGGTTGATGTAATTGATTCCTTATCTTAGAAATTTGCAATTCCTAATGTATATGTTGTACCATGCTTACCTTTTTTGGAGTTCGTTTCTTTAATCTTATGTTTTGATTTAAGGAGAGATGATTTTAAGAGTTGGATTTGATTCTCTGGGATTGAATGAACTTTTTTCCTTGCATAGGCTACAACTATGCTTTGTAGGTCTAGTCCTTCTAATTCAATTTCATCATTTTGTTCCGCGTCTATTTTTATTTATTTTGTATTCTTCATTTCTCCATCTGCATATCTGATTATGGTGTTTCCTTGATGTAGATCTAAGTCCCTGTTCACCAATGCCTTTGATTCAAGTCCTGCAAGTTGGATCGGGTTCTCCTCTAACTAGATTTACCTCTCATTTGTCTTGATCTTTGGCTGATGTTCTTCTATTTTTTTATAATTTTTCCAATTTTTTGTCGATCTATGGGCCCTGAGGATCGGGATGAGGTGTTATCTTTTTTAGGATCTTTGTCTTTGTTGGGAGATTTTTTAATCCTTCTTCGTGCTTTTCTTGTTGAGATTTGGGTTGAGTTGGTGACTTATTTAAAGGAAAATACCTGATCAAGTAACCGTGGGAATGGAATGTGTGACATCATAAAGGAAAGTGTACATAATCAATTTTTTATATCCATAATGTGTCTTTATATCTAATCTTGATTGAGGCTAGTAATTCCTTTGACATATCAAGGTACACACAAATCCTGGGATATGAAGTATACCTTTGTTAGTGTGTTGAAATTTCCATTCGAACAAAAGAACACAATGTATTTTCAATACTTTATAGGATATTTGGGTGATAGGGTAAAATCATGAAGGTGGGTAACACTTTTGTGACAATCGAGTCTCCAAATTTTATAGTGACCTTTTTTAGGACGAACTATGAATTCTTTCGGCTGAAAGACAATTGTTTTTGGCCAACAACTTCTTTGGGAGAAACTCTAGACATCAAATCAAACGGTGTTGTGATGATGGCCTCGAATCTCGTGTACCATATTAGTCGGATAGATTTTTTTTATCCGGCAACCTCCTTTTGGCCGAAATATGTTTCGACCAAAAGAAGATAGATGGAGTTTTTCATCTGGTAACATTGTTTCGACCGAAAATAGGTTTCAGGCGAAAGGTTCTTTCGGTCGAAAACGGTTTTCGTTCGAAACAACATTTCAACCAAATAGAGTTTTATATATGCCCCACACATCAGTCATCTGACACTTTTTCAAACTGCTGAGAGTCTGTTGGTTGATGTTGGTTGGTATTTGTTGTTGGTTGTTGCTGGTGGTGGTTGTTGGTGGTAGTGGTTGTTGTTGTCATTGGTTTTTGTTGGTATTGGTTGAGTTTGTTGGTTGTTGTTGGTTGGTGGTTGTTGTTGGTTGTTGTTGGCGGTGGTTGCTACTGGAGTTGGTTGTTATTGGTAGTTGTTGGTGTTGGTTGTTGTTGGTTTCTCTTTCTTGTTGTTGTTTCTTGTTGCATGTCCCTGTACATGGATAGGACCAAATTCAGGCATGTCTTTGTACATGGACAAGGCCGAATTGGCCCTTTCCATGTACAGGGATAGGCCCGTAAGAAAAATTTATTATTTAGATAATCTAAAATATAAAATCCATGTTATATATTATGTTTTCACATTATTTAGGCATCATTCTCTTTAATTTAGTGTAAAAAAAGTGAAGTTATTTACATGTCATTATTTTTCATATAATATTCAAATCATTTTACAATATAAAAATTATAATGATGGTTAAAAAAAATCAATATGTAACTCGTGATGTTTAATAAGTTTTCACATTATTTATTTAGCTATAGTTTTCTTTTTTAATATGAAAATGAGTGCAGTTATTTAGTTAATTCGACCCTGTCTAGGGCCGAATTGTCGTTGTACATGTACATGGACAGGCGCGTAAGAACTATCTATTGCTTATATCATTTTAAAATATCAAAATCATGTTTTGTATTAAGTTCTCACATTATTTAGGCACCATTGTCTTTAATTTAGTGTAAAAAAGAGTCAAGTTATTTACCTATCATTCTTTTTCATTTAATATTCAAATCATTTTACAATATAAAACTTATTATGATGGTTAAAAAAAATTCAATATGAAACTCATGATGTTTAATAATTTTTTCGATAATTTATTTAGCAATAGTTTTTTTTCTTCATATGAAAATGAGTGGAATTATTTAGTTAATTCGACCATGTCCATGTATAGGGACATGACTGATTTCGGTCCTGTCATTGTACATGGATAGGGATGAATTTGGGCCTATCCCTGTACATGTACCATGTCTAATTTCCCCTGTCCATGTACAGGGACAAGCCTGTAATAACTATTTATTATTTAGATCATTTTAAAATATAAAACTCATGTTATGTATTAAGTGTTCACATCATTTAAGTTTCATTCTCTTTTATTTAGTGAAAAAAAGAGTGAATTTATTTAATATTCAAATAATTTTAGAATATAAAACTTATTATGATGGTTAAAAATAAATCAGCCAAATTTTGGCGAGTCCCTGTACATGGATAGGGCCAAATTCGGTCTTGTCCCTGTACAATGACAAGGAAGAATTGGCCTTGTTTATTTACAGGGACATCCCTATAACCACTATTTATTTTTTATATCATTTTAAAATATAAAACTTATGTTATATATTAATTTTTCACTTTATTTAGGTGTCATTCTCTTTAATTTAGTGTAAAAAAGAGCAAAGTTATTTACTTTTCATTATTTTTCATTTGGGTTTGTCCATGTACAAGGACGTGGCCGAATTCATGCATGTCCTTGTACATAGATAAGGTCAAATTTGGCCTTGTCGATGTACATGGACAAGGCCGAATTACATGTTAGTTTACACAACTTGCAACATGTTAGCTATTGACTAGTAATTCCATTGATTCACTCTATTCATTACTATAAGGATATGTACATTGTACTATGAGTAAACATATAAGAAATACATGTAATTAAAATGTCCTTGTTTCCCGCTTAGTATTGAGATCACTATTGACTTGATATGTGTACTCATATAACTCAATCATGCTAATCACTACTACTAATTTAGTCATGTTAAGTAAGTGTAATAGAGAAAGTAACACTTGCTTGGTTAATATGGATAACCTTATGATCCTGATCAACCTTATTACTTATACAAGTAAGATTCATTACGATTAACACAAGGTTCATTGGTTGTTGTTGGTTGCTACTGCTTCAGGTTGAAGGTAAATCTAAACTGATGATTTTAAAGTAATTTAATTTTAAAATTAGTGGAAAGTGAAATTTGAGTCTAATCAACTTAGTCCCATTTACCTTTGAAGAATATATGTAAACGTGAGTTCTATTTAGGGCCATATAAAATAGAGGGTAACCCATTGGATATTTATGTCTTCTTCTTTTATTTTGTTTCTTGGTTAAGTACCAAGCCAAGATAATGTGTGACCCTCTTCTCTCTCGATATGGTCAATGAGATCTAGGAGAAGTTAAGAAGAATGGGATGATCACATCATTGATCTTCCTCATGTGCTCGGATGATAAAAACTTATAGCTTATATCATGATATTCATGTGGACATTCTTCCATTAAAGAATAACATAGCTTGTTGACTTTTTCTTGAAACCCCCCTTACTTGAGTTACGTCCCCCTTAATTTTTGTGTGGGTTTTTGGTTTGGTTCTTTGATTCTTCCTAAAGAAAGATAGCCTCCTTGACTTTGGATCTGCTCTCCTTGACTTGTTTTTTTCCTGTTGACTTTTATGATTTAACAATTTATATTTTATGTTATAAAATATTATATGTTTAAATTATTTAATCATTATGGTTTAAACCTAACCCTAAAGTTAGGACTAATATGCTAGTGCTAACCTACCTACTAAAACTATAAAACAGACCTATCCTCACTCTTTACACACACACTATCTTCTAATCCAAGTTATGATATGAGGTTTTATGCGACTCCTTCTTGTTCATATTGTTGAGTGGATGCAACCCCTCTAGGATAATTCTTCTTGGTGTATTAAGCCATCGTGGGCTTACCTCTCCAACCTCTTGTTGTCACTAACCCCTAAGGGTCTTTTCCATCCTCCCGCAGGTCTTTTCTTTGTTGTTTTTTGGGGTTTTTGGTTCTCATTTCTAGTGTTGTCATCCTCTTCTCCTTGTTGGTGCCACCATCCTCATCTCCTTATTGATCCCACCATGTGTATGTTTTCTCCATCTTCTTCTATTATTGGTGCCACCTGTGTATGTTTTGTTGGGTATGTGTTAAATTATTTGCATGAGTCGTAGGGTCTGAGCGCCTGCGCCGGGCGCATAGGGGAGTTAGAGGGGGGGTGCAGGGGGGCGGAGGCCCCCGCGCAGGGGTTCGGGGGCAGCGCCCCCGAAAAAAAAAAATTTGGGCCGACATATTTTCGCCGGTTTTGGGCCGACATATTATCGCCGGGCCGACATATTTCCGGGACCACATGATATTAGGTGGTTTTCGGCACATGGTTTTTGCCGATGGTTTTCTATTTCCGGTTAAGGAATTAGGGTTTTTGACTAATCTAGGTCATTGGGTTAGGGTTTTGGATGTCGCTGGCTCCTATATGTATATTGTATTGTAAACAATGTAACACAAGTGTATCAATATAATATATGCTGGTTTTCCTGGTTTGGGTTTCCAGGTGGAAAATCTCTGTGTAATGTTTGTATTTGCCATTGCATCTTTTCTGTTCTTTTTTGAATATCAGTTTGCAGTAGATATTGTACAAGGTTAGAATTTACATTTGGTATCAGAGCTTTATTGTCTTCAGGGGGACGCCTTTGTCGTCAAGGGTTTGGCTCGGGACTGTGATAAGCCTTGTTAC
>ML778427.1:637084-667524 GCA_009831015.1 Picea engelmannii
CGTTAATCTCTCTTCGAAAGGGAGACTTCTACCCAGATCATGGAGTTGTGGTAATTTTACTTCGTTTATTGTTTCTAGGTTCAAGGTTGAGGGTGCCTTCTCTGTAAGGAGTGAATTAGTAAGAAAAGGATTCATCGGAGATGAGAGAGGAGGGATGTTTCCATGGTTATACCTGGCGCCCAATGGAGTGAGAACTTAATAGATCCCATCAACTCAACCCACGAACGGTGCGTGTGAGGACTTCTCTAGATTTCCCATTCCGCATAAAATAGTCACAAATGCACTCAAATTCGGTGAATTTGATTTGATTTAACAGGGTGGTTTATACTTAAAAAACCTTCCTCGTGTACAACTTTGATTACCCTGCCATGGGGTTCTCTCAGTCTAGATTAATTTTCTTGTATATATATATATATATATAATTTTTATTTATTTATTTATAGGGGTACATAAATATCATAGTGTAGACCGATGATATGTTTATGATTATAGCTGGGTGAGACATCCTCCACGACACAAACCTGAGAGAGATCCCCTGAGTTGGGTGTGTGGTTCCTTTCTGAGATAGAACTGGAATGTTGTGTTGGCCTCCTATGTGCAGAGAGTTGAGATGATACTCTAGATGATTCTCCTGTTTAACGCAGTGAAAAAGAAGATTTATTGAGTTGGATGTTCCTATGGCTGAGCACAGGTGAATGTGTGGAAAATCCCATGAGTTGGGTGCATCGTTTTTAGACAGAGATGAAACAATGTATTAGCCTCCTCTTAGCGATGAACTCTAGATGACTCTCCTGTGTAATGCAATGACAAAGAAGATCTGCTGAGTTGGACATGGTTGTGGATGAACATAGGTGAACGTGATTCTAGTGGTTGAGAACTAGTGAGTGTGCTTCTCTTGTGAGACACAACGAGATAGAGAGACATCCTTGTGGTTGAGGATAGATGGATACACCCCTAGTGTATTAGCACTAGTGGGTGTATGCGATCCCTTGCTATATTGTTCAATAGTCGGACTTACCTGTAACCCTATTTGTAATGTAAAGGGTACAAGTCAGCCCCACTTTAATGTAAAAGATAATTAATATGGTAATTATTAATTATATTTTGAGTTATTGAGGTCGTCCCTATTATGCCAATAGACACATCATTTAATGTGAGAAGTCTTATATAAATAAAGGTTAATCTCCATTGAGGAAACACACTTAACATTGTGTCATCTCATGATTTCAAAAGTTGTTTTTTGAAATTATGAGAATTACAACACCCTCTTGTGTGCTAGGTTTGGTGATGGTGTGGGAGGTATTTCTCTTGAAAAATATAGCAAAGGATTGGTTGGGTTTTCTTCCCTTGTTGAGAAGGGTTTCCTAGGATACTTCTCATGTTCTTGTGCATAGTTATTCTTCTCGTGATCTTGGTTTGTTGCATTAGTTATGGTTCAAGTTAAAAGATAAACAAAAAATTTAATTAAATACATGAGCCATGGCTCATTGAAAATTCAACATGGTATCAGACTAGGCTTGAAGAAGATCATTGTACATTAAAGTTGAAGGTAAGGGCTACCAAAACTCTGTTGTAGGTATGAAGAGAAGAGGGTCGGACCTCTCTTTAAAATATTATGTGGTAGATGATGAGGTTGGACCCCTCTTAGTTTCATTGTGAAGATTGAGGTTGACCACAGGTTTGGTCGATGATTGGTTAAGACCATACATGAAGACCGTAACAAGGCTATCGTAGTAACACCCTAACACCCTAATGTTGTCGCACTAAACAACATATATGTAATGAGGAAATACATCGGACCCCACAACAAATAAAGGAGGGCAGCCATGGGAGGAGAACCTTGCCGTTGGCATAAAGAAAATAAGCCCAAACCTCTCTTAAATCTCTGTGGTAAAATTAAAGGGGGTCGTACCTAGAAAATTATGTGGTAACCCTCCTCTAAAAATTGTCGCAAAAAACCTTGAACAACAAACTCTTAATGAAGAGGGAACAAACCCTTTCATAGGTAAAAACTAAGGCTGCCATAGCTAGGAGAACCCCCATGATAGGGACCCTAAAACATGTTTGCAAACCTGGTTGAGGCTTCCACAACCATAAAGAAAATTGCAGACTGTGAGGGAGCCATCATTTGACAGTCCCGAGGAAAATTCGTTGATAGATATGAGGTACATATCTAAGAAGAGTTAAAAGGAAATTCTCGGTAGTTTTAGGGGCTATTTGAGTGACATTACAGACCTACGACAACACAACTACAAAGACTCGTGGATAAGTCAAATTTCTGAGTTATATCTATGATGTCCTATTACTCCATTCTTCCATCCTTTGATGTTATATATATTGATGCAAGTTTTTAATGGTGGTGCTGGTGGATATCCCAACAAAAATAGAAAGATGTCGACAACTTGCCTAAGTGCATTTAATATGTTGATTACATACCATATTGAAACCCTTAAATACATATCTGAAGTCAAGATGTAACAGTGTTGAGTAGCAACAAGAGCTACAAGAATAGCTACAATAGTGTGTTTGGAATTTTTTTGAATGTCAATAATGGAAATGACCTTGATAAGAAATCATAGCAAGTTAGACCACCAACAAAAGGGAAGAATTACTAATATGTGATACTCTCATATTAGATACAACAGTAAAGGTTGATGCAGACTTTGTCAGAGACTTGCGTGGTATAAGTGGCTACAAGGAAAACAAAGGAGGAATGGCATTGATCATCATGACATTGACAAACAAGCATAATCTTTATTGGTGTACACTCTCAGAGGGATCTCAATGCATTCAGAAGAACAACACACTAGAATTGAAGACTCCAGGTTTGATTGTTTTAAACTGGCATACCTGTAACCTACATTTTTAAGGTTGTTACATTACAAGTAGGTATTATAGTTGTGACAACAAACCTTAAATTTTTTTGATTCTAGAGATGTACTCATGAATATTCTCTAGGGGATATTCTTGTCTTGTTTCCTTTTGTTTTTTTGGTTCCAGTTAGGTTAACAACAAAGGAAGATGCTTATCCTTCAAAATTCAGAGGGAATCACTTGACTTAGAAGCAGTCAAAATAATTAAGAAAGAGAGATAATACCTTCTTCCTCTTCATCCATCCATAGGGAGATATCCATTGATACAATTGATATAGTTGTTCCATTTGATATTCCCAAGGACTTTACAGTGGGCCATAAAAGGCCTGTCTGGGCTTGACAAACTTTGCAAGAGGTAGAAAGACATGCAGCTACTGGAAGTGTCGAGAAATACAAAACAAGACTTCTAGTCAGAGGATTATCACAAGCAGAGGGAGTTAACTATGATAAGACATATTGATCCAGTATCTCGATGTACTTCCATCTGTACTACCACTCATGAGTTGGAAACTACATCAAGTAGATGGATTCTTGATGAGTTTGGGTTTCAACAAGATTGTTGCTGATCCAAACCTATACTATTACATTGTTGTTGACGAGATCCCGATTTTAATGGCTTATTCAAGAAGACGTGTTGTTACAAGCAAGCTTTGACTTCTGATTTCGAAATGAAGGATATGGGTATGATGCACAACTTCTTGGGACACAAAGTATCACATAGGACCAATGCGACTTTTTCCCAAGTCAAGGAAAATATATAGTGGGGATATTAAAGAAGTTTAGTATGACAAAATGCAGATCCATGTCTACACTGATGGTGATGGATTTGAAGAAAAATAAATGATGATGATTCAGACAAGATTGATCCACATGTGTACTGACAGCTGTTTGGATCATTGATGTATTTGGTTAACACCAGACCTGATATATGCTATGCAACAAATGTTCTTAGTCAATCCATGAGTCAACCGAGACAGACTCACTGGATAGAAGTAAAGCATGTATTGAGATATATATGAGGCACAATTTGATATGTCATGAGATATTCCTCGAGTGTGAACTTGAGTTTGCAGCGATATGCCGATGCATAATGAAAAGACAGTACAGTGGACCAGAAGAGCACATTCGATTGTTGTTTTTCCTTTGGGTTTACCATGGTTTCATGGTGTAGTAGGAAATAGAGCTTTGTGTCCTTGAGTACCACAAAATAAAATCATATAGCATTGAGTGTGGCAGTCCATGAAGTAGTGTGGCTTCGCAAGCCTCTGGCATAATTATTTGATCATGAGATGGATTCTATTATTATAATCAGAGCTGTGTGAAGCTCTTTGAGAACCCTATTTTCGAAACATGTCGAGATCATTATATCAGAGACATGTTGCAGAGGAAAGAAGTACATGTGTAGTACCTTCCTACACATGAGCATATTGTAGATATCTTCACCAAACCGCTTTCCAAGATGAAGTTCGAGTATTTCCATGACAGACTTGTCCTGGTGGATAATTCCTCCCTAGATGAGAGGGAGTGTTGATGATTACAGCTATGTGAGACATCCTCTAGAAACAGGCCTGAGAGAGAGCCCCTGAGTTCAGTGTGTGGTTCCTATCTAAGGCATAACTGGAAGATTTTGTTGGCCTCCTCTATGCAGAGAGTTGAGATGATACTCCAGATGATTCTCCTGTGTAATGCAGTGAGAAAGAAGATCTATTGAGTTGGACGTGCCCATGACTAAGCACAAGTGAACATGTGGAAAATCCCATGAGTTGGGTGCATCGTTCTGAGAAAGATATGAAACGATGTATTATCATCCTCTTAGTAGAGAGTTGAGATGATGTGTAATATCCCTCGACTGAACCCAATTGTAAATGTAATATAAATACACTTAATATGGTGAGCTATTTTGACCTCATTTTGTAATGTACATCATGTGGCATAGTGCATGCATGAACTAAGCAGTAAAATGATGTAATATGCACATCACAAGATACCGCGCACAGTAACTAAAGTGTGCGCAATATTAAGGTCAGCAAACCTTTATGTATATGATATGCATTATAGGCTTGTGAGCCAGTATTATAAGCTAGAATGCTTATGTTTTGCTATTAGGCCGGAACGCCTAGATGTCAAGGGCCAAAGTGCATACTTTGTACATAACTCATGATTAATATAAAATACATCACTATGCGCAGAACAACCACGATAAAAGAGATGGGGGATTGAACTTCACTAGTTAGGGAAAGGGAGGGCCAAAAGTCAAGGGAATATAATATTAATATTTCCTAAAATGTAAAGTATGAATAATGATTTTATCCTAAGTTCTAAAGTTGGAGACAAGTGGACCAAAGTAACTTCCGATATGACAAGTGTCAAGTTGAGGACATGAATTCATATCGTGGAGGAATTTAGCTCATTTGGGGAGACTTCTCACAGATACCATACTAGCACCCCGACCATAATTCTCACCGTAACTTTTCACGAATAGTTCACAGTGATTCCTATACACACTCAGTTATCCAGTTAATGATTCCATGACCATTTCACTCATACATTTTGTTATGCTTGAGACAACCATTTCACCATTATGAATCCTATTTCCGTAGCCCTTTTGGTTGGTGTACCTGGTTAGCTTGGAGCAGGATTGAAGAAGTGGGTTGTCAGGCCCTTGAGCAGTTCTCTGAGTGAGAGAATTGTTGGAGATTGATTCCCAAAGGTGTTATAGTGAAGCTACAATGCTCTGATACTTTCAGTCTGACCTATTGTTGAAGCCCTAGAAAGGAAGTGCGAAAGTTGAGGGACTCTTGAGAAGAGAAGGGGCACACTTTCTTGGGTGGGAAAGGCATGTGGGGAATGAGAGATTGTAGGTTGTTAGTTGAGTGAGCACCTGAGACATAGTTTTTCCTATTGTCCTTGAGCCTTCGCCTGAATATCAACCCTTTACCCTGGGTGGAGTTCAGTCCCATCTTGGGGGTGACTCACTGTTGAGAGTGATGAACAATGTAGTCTATGTCTGGGAGGTTCGTGGATAGTCTGTAAGCAGTTGGTGACAATATTTCCAGGATAAGTACCAGTTGTATGATAAAATGATATGTTGTTTTGTTATTTACATGCCTATGTTATGATTTTATCATATATGTGATTATGATTGCTTATGTGCTTGTGGATAATTTCCTGTAAATGATGCATATCTATAGTTACTGTTATTTCAATATAAAATTCATATGTTATAGAAAGTAATTGTTTTTTTATGTTTAGACGTAAATATTCTGTGAGCGTACTGTATGTATATGTCTTAGTTGCATGTAGTTTAAAGAGTAAATTTATGTGGCATTGCTCAATTGACTACTGGGTATGCTACTGTATGTTCCACAGTATGGGAATGAAAGTGTTCCCTAGAGTAGAATGTCCCAACCTGAAGGCTGGGAATGTTACTAACCGATGTCAGAGAATGAGTGGTTTCTCTGGAGTGGCATACCCCATCCCGAGGTTGGCCGGGGGAACGTTACAGAATGGTATCAGAGTTTTAGTTCAACACTGGTCTTGGATGGGCTAGAGGGGTTCAGTTGAAGCGATTATTCATAGAAGAGTAACTTCGAAGTGACCAGAATTGGAGTCATGGAGTGTCCATGGAAAAATAGTGGTGTGCTAGCATGCGTGTGGTAACTTTAACACCGCGTGGGAAAACGTTGGTGTGCCAGTGTGTGCGGTAAATTGTGGCGCTGTGTGGAAGATTATTATGTGTAGATGCACATGCTGAAATTAGCCTTGCACAGTAAGCACACACATAGTAATGTGCACATTGGTTGTGCAAGTATTTCTTAACGTAGAGGAGTTTTGTTAGTACGCGCATAAGCATGAGTATAAGTTGTTTCGCGACGGTGTATTTAGTAGTGTGCACAGATATTTGTGCGCTATGGAATATGTTAAACTTGACATGGTGCATGCATAGGATTAAATGCATGTGGAATATTGGTGTGCGGTACAAAAACTATGCGCAATGGATATGGGTGCACAGTGCAAGAGTAGTGTGCATGAGTTGTCGGTGCGACGAATAAGAAATGCACAGTAGATTTAGATGCATGGAGAAGCATTTTACCTTGTAATGTTTCTATGCATGATAAATATAAATGAATAGGTCAAGTTTAATGTGCGCAAAGTCACTTGGAAGGCGATGAGTCTAAGTTTAAATTGAATAACAATAAAAGAAAAAGAAACACATAACTGCATCGAAGTATTAATTAAAAAGAATTATGAGTTTTAATTTCCTCCGATTTAGACAGATGAAAATAAAAATATAAGATTACAAGAAAAACTTATTATAAAAGAAAACAAGATTCATAACATCACCAGATAGAAATTCTAATAAAATAGTGCAAAATCCGTTTATGTATTTATAATATCATAATAATTACAAAGTTACAAAAAGGGGATGACAATAGTTAGCCCATTGAAAAAGGGCCATTTAAGAACATGCCTATCATCTCTAGTACTCTTTACCTCCGCTACTGGTTGTTCAAAATTTGCTGAGACATGCTTATTTTAGTTGAAGACTTACTTTAGCTTAGCGATCTCCGCCTTTAAGGAAGATTCTAACCAGAATAGTTGATTCTCTCCAACACTTTCGACCGCTTCAATCGTAGATTCCTCCTTCTTCTGTCGCTTGTTCATTTTCTTCTTAGCGACTGGCATGTTGATGAATAAATCCTTTATAGTGGGATTCAACCTGACATCCAACCATGAGTCTATAGTTGGCACTGTATGAAACTTAGTTGCTAAAATGTGCACAAGGACCCTTTCCTCCTTACTCACAGGAAATTCTAATATGTTGCTTGAATAACCATCTCCCTTGACTTAGCCTTGTCCATGTATCTTAGGTTGGTGATACCGAAATATGTCTTTACAAAGAGCAGGAAGTCGAGAATTTTGGAGATTACTTCGGCTATGTATGTGCATATAGCTTCATACTTAGGGAGTGGTAATTATAGAACTCTATTTATGAAGCGCAGATAGATTACGTACAAGAGCATTGGGTTTCCATCCTTGGCCAATCCATTTCAAATTATTAGCTTTTGATTTTGTTACATGGCGGCGTTTAGTTGATGTCACATGGTTGCAAAGTACCGAACGAATGAAGCAGGGTGATTTGACTAGCCGTCGCCCACTCCACGAGTGGTGGATTTGACATGTTGAGACATGTGATACCGTGTCTTGGCGAAACTGGTTTCGACAAACCACCTTCTTTCACAAGTGTATCCCGAAAGGAACTACGCGTCTGTGTTTTCCAGACTTGGGTTTTATCTAGAATTGTTGTGGTGATAACACCAGGAAATCTGGAGAGATAATGTGTATGTGTATGTTGAAACGAAATGGTGCATATTCTCATGATTTGCTGAATTGTTAGACTAATTAGTTTCGATGGCTAGACATTTTGTAGAATTAACAACAACTCGATCAGGTCAGACCAGTGCAGATTCCATAAGAATGGAAGAGGCACATGGGAATTACAGTCATCCAAAGAAGAGAAGAGGGGTGGATGTCCATTTGGGCATGGAAGGAATGAACTCCAATGGACATGGAGAAGAAAGAAATGAAGATATGAATATGGCTGAGACCATTAAGAATTTGTAGAAGGATGTCCAAAGCCATAAAGCTGATAATGAAAGGATTATGAAATCCAAAGAGTAGTAGGATGAATTCAACCTGAAGCTATTGGAAGGTTTGAACAAAATAGAGAAGAAATTTGTTAAGGAGAGTGGCTCAACTGAATTTGGGAGTCACAAACCTTCAGAGGAGAAAAGAAAAATAAAAATTGCTAGTAGACATCACCATCATCCCCAAAGGCATTCCCATAAGAGAGCAGGCAGCAACTCAAGTTTATCCCCTGTCATAAGGTATAAGAGATCTGGGGTGGATGACTTGTGAGGAGAAATGAACAATATCAAACCTCCTACATTTGATGGTGAGCACAAGAAGGATAAAGATGCAGAAACGTGGTTTCTAGGCATGACGAAGTATTTTCAATTGCATAATTATTCTTCTCATCCAGAAGGTAGAATCACTATCTATCGACTCAAAGGAAGGGCCTCCATGTGGTGGGATCAAATTGTGCAGGTACAACACATTGTGGAGAAAAGTGTTACTTGGAGGGAATTAAAGAAGTATTTTGAGAAGAAGTACTTGACTAAGAGATAGTATGACAAGAAAATGAAAGAGTTCTTTGAAATCAAGCTTGGAAGTATGACCATAGATGAATATGAGAGAAGGTTTCTGGAACTACTAAAGTATGTCTCTTTCATCAAGGATGAGACCGACAAGATTCAAAGGTATTTAAGTGGATTGCCATCATTCATCAGTGACAAAATACAGTATGATGATCCCAAGACATTAGAAGAGACCATAAGGAGAGATAAATGCTTATATGATCATCTGAAAGCAAGGCCAACTTTCCAAAAGGCTTGGGAAGACAATAAGAAATTCAAGATGGATCGGAGGAAGAAGGGAGCTAAGTCACCATTCTTTAGAAATAATCCACAATGGCAACAAAATCATAAAGAACCCAGAGCGATTGATGTAGGGAGTCAAGGGCCAAGACAACCACCTATGCAATGTTTGGATTGTAAAGGGGACCATAGATTCAGAGATTGTCCTCATAGAGGTGAAAAAGGCAGGGTTGTTCATAATGTACAATGAGCTGAAATAGTGGAGGACATGGGTAGATATGTGCCAAGGATTTATGCAGCTCTGGACAACATGCAAGCAGAGCATCAATCCCACATGATTGAAAAGGAAGGTATGATCAATAGCCAAACCCTTGCTATTTTCATTGATTCAGGAGCTATTCATAGTTATATAGACCCTAAGACAGTGGAAAGTTTTTGATTGCCAAGAAGCATGCATGAGAAATCATGGTTCGTGCAACTCGCTACAGGAGCTAGAAGGAAAGTTAATGATATGGTTAAGTCATGCCTCATAGACATGAATGGACTAAACACCAAAGCAGATTTGAACATGTTACCTTTCGATTCCTATGATTGTCTAATTTGGATGGATTGGTTGGACCAACATCATGATCTATTGGATTGTCATAAAAAATATTTTACTTTCTTGGATGAAGAAGGGAACCAAAGGAAAGTGTATGGAATTCCCAGGGCAATAACCGTTAGAGAAATTTCAGCATTGTAGCTGAAGAAATGTTATAGAAGAGGATGTCAAATATTTGCAACTCATATGGAGCAGACACCTAAAGACAAAGTGCCAAATTTGGAAGATTATGCAATCCTGAAATATTTTGAAGATTCATTCAAGGAGGTACCCAGACTACCCCCAAGGAGAGACATTGATTTCTCTATAAATTTGATGCCTGGAGCAGTGCCAGTATCAAAGACTCCTTACAGAATGAGTACACCAGAATTGAAGGAGTTGCAAATGCAGCTTGAAGAAATTCTGAAGAAGGGGTATATATGCCCAAGCATATCACCTTGGGGTGCTCCAGTCTTGTTTGTGAGAAATAAAGATGGAACACTAAGGTTGTGCATTGACTTCAGACAGTTGAATAAAGTGACTATTAAGAACAAGTATCCTCTACCAAGGATTGATGACCTCTTTGATCAATTGAATGATGCAAAGATATTTTCAAAGATAGATCTTAGATCGGGATACTGTTAGGTAATAATTAAAGAAGAATATATTAGAAATACATCCTTCAGGACAAGGTATGGTCATTATGAGTTCACAGTGGTACCATTTGAGTTGTCAAATGCACTAGTTGTTTTCATGTGCTTAATGAATGGTGTTTTCCAAGAGTATTTAGACAAGTTTGTCATTGTCTTTTTTGATGACATTTTTATATATTTTAAGTCAGAGAAAGAGCATGAACATCATTTGAGGATGGTGTTTCAAGTAATAAGGGAACGTTAGTTATATGCCAAATTGAGCAATTTTTCATTTTATCAGAAACAGGTTCATTATTTGGGGCATATCATTTCAAAAGCTGGGATAGCAGTGGATCCTGAGAAGATAGAGGCCATTAGAGAATGGTAAGAACCAAAGAATGTGACAGAGGTGAGATAATTCATGGGTCTTGCAGGTTACTATAGAATATTTACTGAAGGATTCTCAAAGATTGCACACCCAATCACTTATGTGCAAAGAAAGGGAGTGAAGTTTCAGTGGAAACTGGATTGTGAGAGAAGTTTACAACACTTGAAAAAATTATTGAAAAGTGCTCCAATATTAAGGATTGTAGACCCAGATGAAGATTTCATTGTGTGCACAGATGCATGTAATGAAGGACTTGGTGGAGCCCTCAGTCAAAATGGATTTGTGATATGTTACGAATCAAGGAAGTTGAAGGATCATGAAAGAAACTATGCCACTCACGATTTGGAGTTGGCATCCATAGTACATGCCTTGAGGAAATGGAGACACTACCTCATGGGAAATAGGTTTGAGCTAAGAACATAACACAATGGTCTGAAATATTTATTTGATCAACCAAATTTAAATGCTAGACAAAGCAGATGGTTAGAATTTCTAAGCGAGTATGACTTTGATATAAAGCATATCAAGGGGAAGGAGAATAAAGTGGTTGATGCACTCAACAGGTAGGTGCACGAGTTATGTGCTATAGTCATTAGCATGTACCAAATTGATGTTAAAAGAAAAATTATGGAGGTTACTAATGCAGATCTGCAGTACAGAGATTTGGTAGAAATGCTACAGCAGGGTAAGATACTTCAAAAGGTGGATGATTATAAGTTGGCGATAGATGGAATACTGTTGCACAAGAACAAGATTTTTATACCAAATGTCCAAGACTTGAAACATATGATTTTGCATGAAATGTATAATGTTCCTTATGCAAGGCACCCTGGATATCAGAAAACCGTGGTAGCAATCAAGAGCCATTACTTTTGGCCAGGTATGAAGAAAGAGGTCGGAACACTTAGATGTCAAGGGCCAATGCACCTACTTTGTACATGACACATGATTAATATAAAATACATCATTGCGCACAAACTGACCACAAAAAAAAAGATGGGGAACTGAACTTCACCAGTTAGGGAAAGGGAGGGCCAAAATTCAAGGGAATATTATATTAATATTTCCTAAAATGTAAAGTATGGATAATTATTTTATCCTAAGTTCTAAAGTTGAAGACAAGTGGACCAAAGTAACTTTCGATTTGACAAATTTCAATTTGGGGACATGCATTCATATCATTGTCGAACTTAGCTCATTTGGGGAGACTTCTCATGGATACCTTATCAACAACCCGACCATCATTCTCACCATCACTTTTCACGAAGAGTTCACAGTGATTCCTGTAAATACTCAGTTATCCAGTCAATGATTCCATGAAAATTTCACTCATACATTATATTATCCTTGAGACAACCATTTCACCATTCTGTAGCCTATTTCCATAGCCCTTTTGGTTGGTGTACCTGGTTATCTTGGAGCGGGATTGAAGAAGAGGGTTGTCAGGCCCGTGAGCAGTTCTCTGAGAGAGAGAATTGTTGGGGATTGATTCCCGAAGGTGCTATGCTGCAGCTACAACGCTCTGAGACTTTCAGTCTAGCCTTTTGTTGAAGCCCTGGAAGGTAAGTGGGGCAACCGAGGGACTGTTGCACAAATAAGGGGCACACTTCCTTGGGTGGGATAGGCATGTGGGGAATGAGAGGTTGTAGGTTGTTAGTTGAGTGAGAAACTGAGAAAAATTCTTTCCTATTGTTCTTGAACCTTAGCCTGGATAGGAACCCTTTACCCTGGGTGGAGTTCAGTCCTAGGTTAGGGGTGACTCACTGCTGAGAGTGATGAACAGTGTAGTCTATGGTCGGGTGGTTCATTAACGATCTGTAAGCAGTTGGTGACAATATTTCCAAGATAAGTACCATTTGTATGATAAAATTATATGTTGTTTTGTTATTTACATGCCTATGTTACGATTTTATCATATATGTGATTATGATTGCTTGTGTTCTTATGGGTAATTTCCAGTAAATGATGCATATCTGTAGTTATTGTTATTTCAATATAAAAATCGTATGTTATAGAAAGTAATTGTTTGTTTATGTTTAGATGTAAAGCTTCCACGATCATATTGTATGTATATGTCTTAGTTTCATGCAATTTAAAGAGTAAATTTATGTGTCATTGCTCAGTTGACTACTGCGTATGCTATTGTATGTTCCGTAGTATGGGAGTAAAAGTGTTCCCTAGAGTAGCATGGCCCGGCCTGAAGGATGGGAATTGTTAGGACCACACAATGTACCTTTTTGCCCATACTTTTTGCCACTATTACACTCTTGATCACTCACATTTAAACTCATATTATCACTTTATCCTATATTTCCAAAGGTATATAACGTCTCTTCTCTTTACTATACGTTTAATCTGTTTTTCATATAATTTCACATCACTCTCGTACTTAACCATTGATTAGAAATGTATAAGTGCTGAAACAGTTCAAACTGCAGATTAGCGTTTGAGGCCTGTTGCTGAAACAAAAATTCACAGAAGTTGTTACATAGTCCATGGTCGATGATGTTGAAACACAGAAGCTGTTACACAGTCCATGGTCGATGATGCTGAAACACAGAAGCTGTTACACAGTTCATAATCAATGATGCTGAGGAAGCTGTTACACAGTCCATGGTCACGATGCTGAAACACAGAGGAAGCTGTTACACAGTCCATGATCGACGATGCTGAAACATAGAGGAAGTCGTTACATAGTCCGCGGTCAATAGCAACTCACACAGATTGACTATAGCAGCTGCAATGTGAGCCAAGCACCAACCATCCCTGCTGCTTGAGAAGTGCTGAAACAGTCAGAACGCAAATCCTGTGGCTGAAACAACTCGTGATTTGTGATGCCGAAATAGCATACAACAACAGAAACAAGAAAGAGTTGTTACTCCAGCCGTAACAACACCTCACTCAGCACTTGTAATAGCATTCTGTTGCAAGAGACTAGGATATCCTATTCTGTTTTAGAAAGTCGATCTGACTAAGAATAGGACTCAGATATACATCTGTAATTTTTGATCAATTGTACCGAAGGGATTCCCTCTTTAAATAAGAGGAAATCATCATTCAAAAGGATCTCCAATTTTTGTACTAAGAAGGGTTTACAGAGAAGGACGTACTTCAATTTCAGATTGTAATATGATACATTGATAGATGAATAAAAGACTATTTTGAGAATCCTTTTCTAGCCTCTTCGTTCCAGGGGAATCTTGTGAGAAGGGAGGGCCCACCTTCTTCACAAGATTCACCCGTTAGTTTTATAGTGTGTTAGTGTGATCTCTATTTATGCCTTGTTTGATTTCTGTCTTGCTGAAACACTACTTTAATGAATTCTGCTTTGCTGAAACACTACTGAACTCTGTCTTGTTAATAACTCTATTTTAATGAATGTTACATTATTTTCATGAAGTTAATGCTTGGGTAACTATTAAATCATTTTAGTTAGAAATCTCGTGTGATGAATTTATGAAAGCTTGCTAGTCAGAGACTGGTGCTGAAGGTTCTTGCTTTAGGAAGGAAATAGGGTCCTGTCTCTGTTAGAATTAGTTAGCATTCAATTATTTCCATGAGTGTGCTAATCAGAGACTGGTGATGAAGGTTCCTGCTTTGGGAAGGAAATAGGGTCCTATTCTCTGTTAGGATTAGTTAGCCTGAGTGTGTTAATTAGAGACTGGTGTTGAAGGTTCCTACTTTGGGAAGGAAATAGGGTCCTATTCTCTGTTAGGATTAGTTATCCTGAGTGTGCTAATCAGAGACTGGTGATGAAGGTTCCTGCTTTGGGAAGGAAATAGGGTCCTGTTCTCTGTTAGAATTAGTTAGCCTAAGTGTGCTAATCAGAGACTAGTGCTGAAGGTTCCTGCTTTGGGAAGGAAATAGGGTCTTGTTCTCTGTTAGGAGATAGATAGCCTTCAGTGTGCATTGTTTCATTTAAGCAGTAAGTTTATGAAGTGTGATGATCGAAAACAGGTGCTGAAGATTCTTGCTTTGGGAATAGGGTCCTGTTCTCTGGTTACATAATAGTTGGTCTTTTCTATTGCAGTATCTTGTGTTATTTTAATGTAATCTAGGATTCTTCAATTAATCATTTCTTTAAACTTTGAGCTCTGCAATAAGTAGATTGCTTTTCTGTAATTCAAGCTAGAACTTTAGTTCATTCAAGGCAAGTGTGATTAATATAGTTTCCTTTACTACAACTCTAGGTTGCTTTTGAAATTGAGCATATATAGTGTGTGGTTACCTTTTAAATAAACATACTTCCCTGGGTTGACAATTTATGTAGCACTTGATTGTTTAAATTAAATCAACAATTATAGTGACCAACATTTTGGCACCGTTGCCGGGGAAGGTAATTTTAGATTTCAAAAGCACTTATGATTTTTCAATTACAAACATTGCATGAGAGAAAACAGAGACCCCAAAGATACTGACCCTACAGGTGGCAAGGGCAGAGGAAGAGGAGGAAGAAAGACTTACATTGACGAGATTATATCAAATTCTGAATCTGCTACTCAACGACCAAACCTTCGGAAACAAAAATCCCAACCTTCATTTCAAGAAAACTTTGAAATAGGGAAAAAAGTTTGGAGTCCTGAGACAGTCCAGAAATCAACAGGAAACATTGAAGACAGAGCAAGCGCAGCAGAGGAACAGACAGAAGAAAACATCGATGAGTACAATGAAGAATTGCATCACGAAGAACAGGTAGGTCCTGAAGGAGAGGTAAATGATGAAAACTCTTTCTCTACATTAGGATTTCCTATTGGTGATCTTCCTAGAGGGGTAGCCCCCATGAAGAACATTCCACTCTCAGCACTACCTAATTTTCATGGGTTGTCTTCAGAAGATCCTGATGAATTTCTTTTTGAGTTTGATATATTATGCAGAAGTTATGATTACATTTCCAATGCTAAAAAATTAAAGCTATTTCCAGCAACACTAAAAGGGAATGCACTAAGATGGTTTATGAGTCTTGGAGGCCATGTAATCACAACATGGGACCAAATGAAACAGAAATTCCTGAACAAATTCCAGGACTACTGCCAAACAAGAGAAAAGAGGGAGGAACTATTTAAGATGATGCAGAAAGAGGATGAAAATCTGGAGGAATTTGTAGAAAGGCTACAGTACAATCTACAAATATCCAGTCACCCCAATGTAAGTAAAGACATTCTTAAAACTATATTATTAAAAGGAGTAAGGGATGACTGTCTAGATATGCTGAACATGCTTGGAAAATGAGACATATCTAAGGAATGATATGATGAAATTGTTAATTTATGCAAAAGATGTTCAAGAGGATCTTCAAGAAATAGATCAAACAATAGGGACACCACATTTTCAAGAGTCCAAAAATCAGCCAGTGGGGGAGAAACAAGAGCCGAGATAGGTAATTTTATTGAAGGTTTTAAAACTGAAATGTTAATCTCTTTTGCCTCACAAATTGATACCCTGCAGATTCAAAAGAAGCAAGCATAAGCAGAAGCAACCCTATCCATATTTTGGTCTCAATGCAGAGACACGCACCCATGAAGGGAATGTCCATTGGACAAAAATCCAATCTACACCATCTGTGATAAAGATCATGAAACTCAACAATGTCCATCTTTACCATGGATCAAGGCAACATTACAACCAACGGACGAAAAAGATGAAGTTGTCTATCTGTTGACACAGAGAAGGCAATGGAAACCACGGGGACAAGGTATGAATCCTAACATGCCATTTACATCTTCTAATCGTTGGACTAATTATCCTTCTTTCAATCAAATGAGTTACCCCTCCTATAATCAAATGCAATATCCTAATCAAATGAATTACCCACCCATGCAACAAACGAACCCACCCTTTGTTGATCCATCAATGTGGACACCTTGGCCTCCACAACAACAACAACCATATCAAAACCAATGGAATCCAAATTGGAGAGGACAACAACTCCCCTTCTCGAATTAATTACCTCAATCACAATTTATACAACTACTCTCCTTACCATCAGGTACTCCACCAAACAATCAAATAATGAGACCCCAGCTACCTGTACAACCTAACCCTAACCCCAATAATAAAGTTGTGTAGTGCATTGATATTCATAACCAACCTACACTCTCTCTTCTCCCTGCGCAATGAAACGATATTCATTTACGATCCGAGAGAATAGTGGAACCTACCATAGCTGATGTTACCTCTTCTGATAAAGAGGAAACAAAAAAGCATGATGTACCTGAAGAGGTACAATCATCCTCTAACAATGCTGCTGAAACAACAAAACCACCATTTCCAGAGCATTTAGCTTTGACTAAAACACCTGAGCCACCAACCTTCAATCTTCTAGGGGAGTTACAAAATTTGTATGTCAAAATTCCTCTACCGCAAGCACTCCGAGACGTACCAATCTATTCCAGGACAATGTGAGAAATTTGTGTTAAAAATCCTGGTAGGAAAATTAAGGATCCCCTCACAGTCCATGTTATGGGAGACTTGTCTACACTAATGTTAGGAAAAGCCCCCCCAGTTAAATATGGTGATCCCAGCCACACTACCATTTCAGTACAAGTTGGAAAGACGATAATCCCTTGAGTCCTAGTAGACTTAGGTGCCACTATCAATATCATGACTTTGGAAACTTTACAATTGCTACAATTGCAAAATGAAGTCAGAGACACCCCAACTATCCTAGAATTAGTTGACCAATCCACAATTAAACCAGAAGGAGTCATTGAAGACCTTAGTATCTCAGTAGAGTCCTGGAATTATCCAGCTGATTTTGTGGTACTGCAACCCAAAACAAAGTTGGGGGGCCACCCTCTAATTTTGGGCAGACCTTGGCTAGCCACAACAGATGCTTTTATCATCTATAGATCAGGTTCAATGACAATTTCCAATGGTTACGAAACTAAACAGCTTACCCTCTACCCTCACGCTACACCCTTGGTTAATAATGATAATTTTGTATGGGTAGATTTTGATGATCAACTTACTCAACCTCTTTTGACTATCAGACAAGCTCTAAGCCTTAAAGACTCCACCGAGTATGAAGTAATTAATAATTTTATTTGCGAACCCTCCTCTATGACTCCAAAACTCATAACCAACTAACTGCACTGTTGGAGTCTGATAATCAAGAAAACCTCAACTTGGAAAGCCCACCTCAAACATCTAACACCATCTCTTCTAAAAGCATACCAGTAGAAATTGAACCTGGAAAAACACTGAACATAAACCCTAATCTGACAGATGCTGAAACACAACAATTAGTGAAGTTACTTTTGGAAAATAAAGAAGCATTCACATGGGATTACACATATATGAAAGGAATTTCTCCTGAATTATGTACTCATTGAATATATATTAAGGAAGATTGTCGACCGATCTGGCAATCTCAATGACGAATGAACCCTAATTTAAGAGAAATCCTCAAAGAAGAACTTCAAAAATTGCTCAATGCAAGGTTTATATATCCTATATCAGACAATGAATGGGTTTCCCCATTGGTAATAGTTCCAAAGAAAAACGGGAAATGGAGAGTATGTGTGGATTACATAGCCTTAAATAAAGCTACTCAAAAAGATCACTTTCCATTACCATTCATTGATCAGGTGTTAGATAATTTGTCAGGAAAGAAATTTTTCTCATTTTTAGATGGTTTCAGTGGGTATAACCAGATCAAAATTGCACCTCAAGATCAAGATAAAACCACTTTTACTAGCCCTTGGGGAACCTTTGCTTATAGAGTTCTCCCATTTGGACTATGTAATGCACCAACAACCTTCCAAAGAGCAGTTTTAGGAATCTTCGCTGATATGCTTAATGACTCTATGGAAATCTTTATGGATGAATTTACTCCCTATGGTGTTTCTTTTTAGGAAACATTACAAAACCTTGAGAAAGTGCTCAAACGATGCATGCAAGCCCAACTCTCCTTAAGTATATAAAAATGTCATATGATGATGAGTGAAGGAATAGTGCTTGGACATTTTATCTCATCTCAGGGAATTCAGGTAGACCCATCCAAGATACAAGTCATTAAGGATCTTCCTACTCCCAAAACCCAAACAAAGGTAAGAAGTTTTCTAGGACATGCTGGATACTACAGAAGATTTATCAAAAACTTTTCCAAAATAGCTTCTCCCCTGTTTGTGTTACTGATGAAAAATGCTGAATTCAAATGGACTAATTCTTGCCAGGAAGCATTTAATACACTTAAACATCAATTATCTATAGGTCCTATTCTTAGAGGACTTGATTGGACGCTTCCCTTTCATATATCCTCCGATGCTTTAGATACTGCGATATGAGTTGTCTTGGGACAAGAAAAAATCATCTCCCTTATGATATCTATTTCATCAACAAGAATATGACTCCTGTTGAACTCAATTATACAGTCACCGAAAAGGAATTCTTAGCCGTCATATATGACATTAATAAATTTAGACATTACATTACTGGCTATTCTACTTTCATCCATACTGACCACTCAGCTATCAAATACTTAATGAACAAACCTATCACAAATGCTAGAGTCACCAGATGGCTACTATTATTGCAAGAATTTGATATTACAATTGTAGATAGACCAGGAAAAGAAAATGTAGTTGCTGATTTCCTTTCTCGGTTGACACCTGATGATGATACTCCAGTAGATGATTCCTTTCCTGATGAATATATATTTGCAGTTTCTGCTCACTCACCTTGGTATGCAGACATTGCTAACTACTTGGTTGCAGGGAAGTTACCACCACACCTATCCCACGGAGAGAAAAGAAGAATCATTCATCAAAGTGCTCAGTATAGTTGGATAAGTGGGTGTCTTTTCCATACAGGACTTGATCAAGAAATCCGAAGGTGCATTAGAGAAGATGAGGTTTATGATCTACTAAAATCTTGTCATGATGGCCCTTGTGGAGGGCATTTTGCTGATAAGAGAACAACACATAAAATTCTCAGGATGGGATATTATTGGCCCTCACTCTTCAAAGATGCAAAGAAATATGTCTGGGCCTGTGATAGCTGCCAAAGAGTAGGCCAACCTAATCATAGAGATGAAATGCCATTAAACCCCCATATAGTACTTGAACCATTTGAAAGATGGGCCTTAGATCTTATAGGACCCATTAACCCCCCATCCAATCAAAAAGTTTACATAGTGGTCTGCACAGACTACATGACTAAATGGGTGGAAGCCAAAGCACTCCACAGAGAAACCGAAGAAGCAGTTATAAATTTCTTATTTAAAGACATCTTCATTAGATTTGCAGTGCCAAGAGAATTAGTTACAGATGGAGGACCTCCTTTCACTTCTCATGGTTTCAAAGCCACCCTTCAAAAATATCATTTTCAGCATAGAATGAATACAACATACCACCCCCAAGCCAATGGACAGGTGGAAAGAACAAACAAAGTAATAGAAGCCATTCTCACAAAAACAGTGAAGGAAAACAGAAAGGATTGGTACTACAGGCTCCCTGAAGCATTATGGGCCTACAGAACTACCTGGAGAAACACTATAGGATTTTCTCCCTATAAATTATTCTATGGAAAGAGTGTTGTCTTTCCTGTGGAATTTCAAATAAAAACCTTAAGGACTGCTTTAGCTGTCAACCTTGATTTGACTGATGCACAAACAACCAGGATGCAACAGCTTAATGAATTAGATGAGAAAATACTAAATGCCATTCATCAGACAACTATAATCCAATAGAAAAGATCAAAATGGCATGACAAAACTATTAAGAATAAGCAGTTCCAAAAAGGTAATTGGGCCATACTGTATGACTCTCGGTTTAAAGAATTTCAAGGGAAACTACGTACAAGATGGTTTGGACCTTACGAAGTAGACATTGTTTTTCCCAATGGAATAGTAAGGCTCCTCACAATCGATGACTCCAAAACATTGTTACTTGTAAATGGTCATCGGCTTCGTTTGTACCAGTGCCCTATTTCCAAAGAAGATTTTAAAGCCACATGTGTGGCAGAATCCCATTATCTCTTTTTAGAGGGGGCTCCTACCCCTCATTGCAATTAATTCTTTTTAAGTTAATTTCTTTTAGTATTAGACTAGATTTTATTTGCTAATAATCCCTGTCAAGAAATACCATGTTACAATTGATTTTTACAGATTCCCGATCAAATCACAGACCACTAGCGAAGGACGATCCTACTTCACAAAGAGACAAGCTTTCCCATTGCTGAAACACCACTGTCAGCAACTCTCTGCTCTTTCTTCATTGCTGAAACACCACTGTTCAACACTTTTTGACTTTCCCCATTGCTGAAACACCATTCACAACAACTTTTCGCCTTCTACCTATTGCCAAAACACTACAGTCCGACAATTCTTCACATTTCCTCATCGACGAAACAACACCATCCAGCAATTGTTTCACCCCATTTTTCCCATTGCTGAAACACCACTATTCAACACTTTTTGACTTTCCCCATTGCTGAAACGCCATTCACAACAAATTTTTGCCTTCTACCTATTGCCAAAACACTACAGTCCGACAATTCTTCACATTTCCTCATCGACGAAACAACACCATCCGGCAATTGTTTCGCCCCGTTTTTCCCATTGATGAAACACCACTATTCAACACTTTTTGACTTTCCCCATTACTGAAACACCATTCACAACAACTTTTCATCTTCTCCCTATTGCCAAAACACTACAGTCCGACAATTCTTCACATTTCTTCATCGACGAAACAACACCGTCCAGCAATTGTTTCGCCCCGTTTCTCCTATTTCTGAAACACCACTGTCAAAAACCTTTTACCATTCTCCCTGTTGCTGAAACACCATTGACAACAAGCTTCTCCCCATTGTTGAAACACCATTGTTCAGCAGTTCTTCAAATTTCCTCATCGACGAAACAACACCGTCCAACAATTGTTTCACCCCGTTCTTTTCTGTTGCTAAAACACCAACTTTTCAACATTATCCGTCAGCAAGCTTGTGTGCTCTCATACTACATCTCATCCTTCCAGTCAACAAACCCTTGATACAATTCATCTAACAAATCAAAATTCTCTGCCACGACTACTGCAGAACTATCATGGGCAGGCATTATATTTTGCTTGCAGCACGAATCAGAAGGTAAGGCGAGGTATGTAAATTTTATGTAATAAAGTTAAGCTATAGTTAATGAGAAGATTCCAAATCATTATGATCACTTGAGTGCAATCATTATTAGCCGCACTTGACGGGGGGGAAGGACATATCAAACTTTTTATACCATCATTTCACACGAATTCACTACCTCCATTCCTATTTTACTACCCTTTCGTTCATCTCACTACCATTTGCATTCCTTCACTCGAAAAACTTACTCTGCACAGAAGATGTTACTCAACTCTTTGATGCTGTATTTTACTGAGATGGTAGCTATGGGAGGCTCTGTTATACAGTACAAACCTGCCACAACATCCCTGCTAGAACTGTATCCAGAAGCCTATCAAATTTTTCTGCGGGTAGGATGGCTCAGTTATTTTCAAAGACTCCAGGGGTTTGATCAACAACAGGTTCTACAATTTGCTCAAAATATCCAGGGAGATCACTCCATTGTTCAAGGGGTTCAAATATCAGTTATTGAAGAGGATATAGTGCAGGTTTTGGGTCTCCCTACCAATGGCAGTCACCTGTTCAGCCACAAACATATCATCCTCAATGCCCAGCGAGACTTCCTCTCACCAGAAGAACAAATTGAATTTAAAGGCCGGGGTGTTTGACTTAGCTCGTTGCTGACCCCATGGCCGAAAGTTGAAAAATTCCTCAAACACTACCTTACCTGCGAAGGTCGATACCAGGTAGTCTACCATCACGACTTTCTCCTGTTGTCTCATTTACGGCATAATAGATGGCTGAACATCCCTTATTATCTGCTCGGTTGTCTCAAGAATATGTCGCATTACAGCAACAAGGCTAAATATCCCGCCCTTTCACTAACCCATCACCGTCTCGTCCAACTGCTTATTCAAAAGAGTTTTGCCCAACAAAACCTTCCACTAAACAACCCTCCTATAGACCCCCAAGAAGCCGCTGAAATTCCTGAAAATCTTCAGGGACAACAACCACAAAACCCTCCAGACTCTCCAGAAAAATCTAACAGTCCACCTATAGAACCAATCAGTCCAATCAACCCCCCTACCATACCAAGCCCGCCCCATACTTTACTAGAATCATCCAACCCCACCCTTCATATTCTTAGCGATGATTCTGAGCCAAACAATTCCCCTGCCCCATCATTGAGGAAAGACCCCCACGAAAACGAAAGCAAATTCCTTTCTTTCCGCCCTTTTTACAAAGGAAATGAATAAGGGCCTCAACAAGGGCAGCCACTACTACCACCACCATAGACCCCCAACCCATCCGACTAATACCCCGTACACCTCCAACCTCCCAAATGCCAGAAACTTTGCCTATTCCACCCATGGACACTGAAACACAAGAACCAGATGCCCAGGGTGTTGCGACATCATCTGTTTCAAATCAAGTAGCTGAAACAAAAGAACCAACTACCCATTCAGTGGATGAAACACAAGAACCAGCTACCCATTCAGTAGCTGAAACACAAGAACCAACTACCCATTCAGTAGCTGAAACACAAGAACCATCTACTCACCCTATGGCTGAAACACAAGAACCAGCCATAGCTGCCACACAAGGACTAGCTACAGCTGAAACACAAGAACCAACTACTGATATTGATACTGAGATGCAGTAATCAGAGGTCCAGGGTGCTGCAACATTACTCTCCTTACATCAAGAAGATGAAACATAGGAAGTAGCTACCGATGTAGCTGCTCGACAAGAACCAGCTAGTATAGTTGTGACTGCTACACAAGAACCAGTCACCCCTCAACAAGAACCAACAATGGCCTCTGTCTTAGAATAAAATGAGTTTCTAAAGTCTGAAATGGAAGCCTACAAGAAAGAACTAGCCATGGAAAAGGAAGCCTATGAAAAGGAACTCAATTTATACACCCTAGCTCACACAACGACCATGTCAGAAGGAACTACAACAGAGAATCCATGTAGAGAATATATGTGCTATCAATGTGGTGACATCTACTATCAAGTAGGCTACAAAGTAATGCAAATCCCAATGGCAGGAGCTTCCCCTACTCCTCCAACTTTCACAGTCAAAGAAGAACCTGTTGTTACACAAGAACCAGCCATAGCTGTCACACAAGAACCAACAGGACCCCCCAAGACTAAGACTGAGCCTTGCCCTGCAACAAATGTCAAATTTCAAACCCCTTCTTTTGTTAACAAAGTTGTACAAACAACGCCTATTGAGAAATTTACACCTCCCAGCCAGATCAATATCCATACTTTTGTGGAACAATCTACTCAAACCTTACCTCATCCCACTACTTGCAATGCTGAAACACAAACTCAGCCATGGGATGAGCAGGCAGTAATACAGAAATGGAAGAAAGAGTATGTTGCTACACAGGCCAAAAGCCTGCAAGAGCACAAACAAATCTGGATAAATCATACCTACTCAAATTGGGAATCTTTAGAGTAGACACACTAGGAAGCTCATGACCTTAAGAAACAAAACAAAGAGTTGAAAGGCAGATTGGCCCTGGTATTTGACTTGGCACAAAAGCTATTGGCTACAAGGAAACCATCCTACAATTAATTCTTGTTCCTTATGGAACGACTTACATGGTTTCAGATCAAATCAATCACAGAAGGAAAATCCCATGCAGTACTACATCCAGCAGATTTTTTCAAAACCTTTGCAGAAGCCTCTGCTAGGGATCAACACCTCCTCTATGAGGCATACTTTCATAACGAGGCCATCCCTAAGAACAGGCAGCTAAACCTTAATTCCCTTGTCGGGGACATCCAGATTTGGGCATTCACCTCCTTTCTCCACAATCAGATTTTGTGGCAGGATGACTTCCTGGATGCCAAGCACAATGAAGATAACCGCCTTCTATAGATAAGACTAGAATCACAGAATGCAACCACCTTTGTCACAAAATATTATCAGTTCTTAAAGAAACCAGGGATGACTGAACATGTTCAACAACTACAATCAATAGTGCTTCAGGATTGTCAGCACTTCATCAAATCCATAGAGATTGCTGCCCTCCAGGAAAATAACTTGTTTTGGTAGAAATCCACTGAGAAAAGACATGAACACAATCCCTTTAGCCCCACTAACCTCGAGGTAGCAATCTCTAGGGTACCTAACTACATCCAGTGTGTTCAACAATGTGCTGAAAACTGGATAGGGTATCAGTTTTATTTTCCTATCCTCTGGTTCCCAATAGAAAGATATCAAATCCATTATAAGTTGCCTAAGAAGACAGAAACAAAAGCTTGGCAAAGGTTACAACGGGTCCAAGGGTTCAGAGCGCCAATAGATAGTACCTCCCGCAGCTACTGCTTGAGTAACTTGCATGCTCAGAGTTGGTATTCAGACTCTGATTCAGAGTGAAGTTGCCTGAGGACATGCAACACTTTAAGTTGGGGGGGATGTTAGGACCACACAATGTACCTTTTTTCCCATAATTTTTACCACTTTTACACTCTTGATCACTCACATTTAAACTCATATTATCACTTTATCCTATCTTTCCAAAGGTATATAACGTCTCTTCTCTTTACTATACGTTTAATCTTTTCTGCATATAATTTCACATCACTCTCGTACTTAACCATTGATTAGAAATGTATAAGTGTTGAAACAGTTCAAACTACAGATTAGCATTTGAGGCTTGTTGCTAAAACAACAATTCACAGAAGCTGTTACATAGTCCATGGTCGACGATGCTGAAACACAGAAGCTGTTACACAGTCCATGGTCAACAATGCTGAAACACAGAAGTTGTTACACAGTTCATGATCAACGATGCTGAGGAAGTTGTTACACAGTCCATGGTCACGTTGCTGAAACACAGAGGAAGCTATTACACAGTCCATGACCGACAATGATGAAACACAGACGAAGCCGTTACAAAGTCCACGGTCAACAACAACTCACATAGATTGACTATAACAGCTGCATCGTGAGGCAAGAACCAACCGTCCCTGTTGCCTGAGAAGTGCTGAAATAGTCAGAACGCAAATCCCGTGGCTGAAACAGCCTGTGATTTGCGATGCCGAAACAACATACAACAACAGAAACAAGAAAGAGCTGTTACTCCAGCCATAATAGCAACACCTCACTCAGCACTTGTAATAGCATTCTGTTGCGAGAGACTAGGATATCCTATTCTAGTTTAGAAAGTCGATCTGACTAAGAATAGGACTCAGATATACATCTGTAATTTTTTATCAATTGTACCGAAGGGATTCCCTCTTTAAATAAGAGGAAATCATCATTCGAAAGGATCTCTAGTTGTTGTACTAAGAAGGGTTTACAGAGAAGGACGTACTTCAATTTCAGATTGTAATATGATACATTGATAGATGAATAAAAGACTGTTTTGAGCATCCTTTTCTAGCCTCTTCGTTCCAGGGGAATCTTGTGAGAAGGGAGGGCCCACCTTCTTCACAATATTCACCCGTTAGTTTTATAGTGGGTTAGTGTGATCTCTATTTATGCCTTGTTTGATTTTTGTCTTGCTGAAACACTACTTTAATGAATTCTGCTTTGCTGAAACACTACTAAACTCTGTCTTGTTAAGAACTTTGTTTTAATGAACGTTACATTATTTTCATGAAGTTAATGCTTGGGTAACTGTTAAATCATTTTAGTTAGCAATATCGTCTGATCAATTTATGAAATCTTGCTAGTTAGAGACTGGTGCTGAAGGTTCCTACTTTGGGAAGGAAATAGGGTCCTGTCTCTGTTAGAATTAGTTAGCATTCAATTATTTCCATGAGTGTGCTAATCAGAGACTGGTGTTGAAGGTTCCTGCTTTAGGAAGGAAATAGGGTCCTATTCTCTGTTAGGATTAGTTATCCTGAGTGTGCTAATCAGAGACTAGTGCTGAAGGTTCCTGCTTTGGGAAGGAAATAGGGTCCTGTTCTCTGTTAGGATTAGTTAGCCTGAGTGTGCTAATCAGAGACTGGTGCTGAATGTTCCTACTTTGGGAAGGAAATAGGGTCCTGTTCTCTGTTAGAATTAGTTATCCTGAGTGTGCTAATCAGAGATTGGTGCTGAAGGTTCCTTCTTTGGGAAGGAAATAGGGTCATGTTCTCTGTTAGGAGATAGATAGCCTTCAGTGTGCATTGTTTCAGTTAAGCAGTAAGTTTATGAAGTGTGATGATCGGAAACAAGTGCTGAAGATTCCTGCTTTGGGAATAGGGTCCTGTTCTCTGGTTATAGAATAGTTGGTCTTTTCTATTGCAGTATCTTGTGTTATTTTAATGTAATCCATGATTCTTCAATTAATCATTTCTTTAAACTTTGAGCTCTGCAATAAGTAGATTTCTTTTCTATAATTCAAGCTAGAACTTGAGTTCATTCAAGGCAAGTGTGATTAATATAGTTTCCTTTAATACAACTCTAGGTTGCTTTTGAAATTTAGCATATATATTGCGTGGTTACCTTTGAAATAAACAGACTTCCCTAGGTTGACAATTTATGTAGCACTTGATTGTTTAAATTAAATAAGCAATTATAGTGACCAACAGGAATGTTACCGACCACTGTCAGAGCATGACTAGATTCTTTGCAATGGCGTACCCCAGCCTGACGTTGGCCGGGGGAACGTTACATGATGAAATCCATATGAATTTCATGTCTAATAGAGTGAGAATGAAGATTTGTTGAGTTGGACATTCGTGTGGATGAGCACATGTGAACGTGAACCTAGTGGTTGAGCACTAGTGAGTGTGGTTGTCCTGTGAGACACAATGAGATAGAGAGACATCCTTGTGGCTAAGAACATATGGATGTGCCCCTAGTGGTTGAGCACTAGTGGGTGTATGAGATCCCTTGTTATATTTTTCAAGAGTAAGACTTACCTGTAACCCTATTTTTAATGTAAAGGGTACATGCGGCCCCACCTTAATGTAAAATATAATTAATATGGTAATTATTAATTATATTTTGAGTTATTGAGGTCGAAACTATTGTGCCAAAATACACATCATTTGATGTGACAAGTCTTATATAAATAAAGGTGAATCCCCATTGAGGAAACACACCTAACATTTTGTCATGTCATGATTTCAGAAGTTGTGGTCAGAAATTATGAGAATTACAACACCCTCTTGTGTGCTAGGTTTGGTGATGGTGTAGGAGGTATTTCTCTTGAAGAATATAGTAAAGGATTGGTTGGCTTTTCTTCCCTTATAGAGAAGGGATTACCAGGATACTTCTTGTGTTCTTGTGGTTTGATGCAATAGTTATGGTTCAAGTTAAAATATAAACATAAAATTTAATTAAATGCATGAGCCATAGGTCATTCAAAATTCAACATGATACACAATTGATTTATTTCTTTCTTAAGTTTTAGATACTGTGATTTGAAAAGACTACTATCCTTAACCTTGGAAAAATAATTCAACAATAAGAAGTTGAACAATTACCTAAAAGACATATTCGCTAACTTTAACTCAATTAGTTAGTCCTAAAAAAATTTAGTTTATACGTTCAACCACTGGATCTTATGTCCAACAATAAACATATCTAATTACCATCCTGGAATTACCCATTTCTTTTACCATTCAATTTCGGAGGATACAATATTCACCCATCAACAATTATAGGAAATATAACATTTGTAGAAATTCCCATAATATTACAATGACCATGCATCCTTGACTTGTTAGTACACAAATTAATTTCTTATGGATATCAAGAAATGACCAAAATAAAATATCGTAATCTGACGATGAAGGAATCAAATATGTTACTCAGCAAAGGCACTCCATCCGGCTCCCACTTGCTAATCTCTGAGACTTCACCGGTACCTCCTAGCCAACAATAGGGGTACTCTTCTTCCCCCTTAGCTGCCCGAGCCACAAAGGAGCCACGCACACACAAAACTATAAATCCTCTAGCTCCTATCTTTCCTCGTAAGGTAGAGCCACCACAACCAAGTTGGCATCTAGATTTTGTGGACCTTTTGAAATCCTGGAGAGGATTAGTCCAGTTTCTTATATGATTACATTGCCTACATCTATGTATGTTCATAATGTCTTCCATGTATCATTTCTAAAGAAATATATAACCGATGTTAATCATATTATTGATTGGAATGTGATTCAGGTGGAGCGAGAAGGTGCTTTTCAAGTGCATTCGATGCACATTTTGGGCCGAAAAGTCAAGAAGCTCTGGAATCGAGCCATAGTTATTGTAAAGGTTCAATGGACCTGGTACAGCCTTGAGGATGTTACTTGGGAGCATGCATATGCAATGCAGACAAAATACCCACATCTTTTTGATGATTTTTGAAAACTCTGATATATATATAGGTGTATGATGCACTGAGGACAATGCATAAATAATGGGAGGGGATTGTAATATTCCTCGACTGAACCCAATTGTAAATGTAATATAAATATACTTAAGATGGTGAGATGTTTTGACTTCAATTTGTAATGTACATCATGTGGCATAGTGCACACATGAACTGCGCAGTAAAATGATGTAATATGCACATCGCAAGATATCGCGCATAGTAACTAAAAGAGTGCGCAACCTTGAGGTCAACGGATACCGCGCACAATATTAAGGTCAACGAACCTTTATGTATATGATATGCATTATAGGCTAGTGAGCCAGTATTATAAGTTGGAATGCTTATGTTTTGGTATTAGGTCGAAACACTTAGATGTCAAGGGCCAATGCACCTACTTTGTACATGACTCATGATTAATATAAAATACATCATTGCGCGCAGACTTACCACGAAAAAAAAGATGGGGGACTGAACTTCACCAGTTAGGGAAAGGGAGGGCCAAAATTCAAGGGAATATTATATTAATATTTCCTAAAATGTAAAGTATGGATAATTATTTTATCCTAAGTTCTAAAGTTGAAGACAAGTGGACCAAAGTAACTTCTGATCTGACAATTGTCAATTTGGGGACATGCATTCATATCATGGTTGAACTTAGCTCATTTGGGGAGACTTCTCATGGATACCTTATCAGCAGCCCAACCATCATTCTCACCATCACTTTTCATGAAGATTTCACAGTGATTCCTGTAAATACTCAGTTATCCAGTCAATGATTCCATGAACATTTCACTCATACATTGTATTATCCTTGAGACAACCATTTCACCATTCCGTAGCCTATTTCCATAGCCCTTTTGGTTGGTGTATCTGGTTATCTTGGAGCGGGATTGAAGAAGCGGGTTGTCAGGCCCGTGAGTAGTTCTCTGAGAGAGAGAATTGTTGGGGATTGATTCCCGAAGATGCTATGCTGCAACTACAACACTCTGAGACTTTCAGTCTAGCCTTTTATTGAAGCCCTGGAAGGTAAGTGGGCCAACCAAGGGATTGTTGCGCAAAGAAGGGGCACACTTCCTTGGGTGGGATATGCATGTGGGGAATGAGAGGCTATAGGTTGTTAGTTGAGTGAGAAACTGAGACAAAGTCTTTCCTATTTTCCTTGAACCTTAGC
>ML778428.1:0-16130 GCA_009831015.1 Picea engelmannii
CTCGCTCGCTTGATGGAACACATATATGGCCCAGACGACACAACAACCCATCATGAAGATGGAAATTATCGACAACTACGTTTGCACCCAACATTTGGTAGGTGGTGGTGAAGTCTGGGTCTGTCTCATAGAGTTGGGGCCATCGAGAGGTCTCATGGCCACAGGAGTCTAGGACCGTGGTGAGTTCCGCGACTGGCAGTCTTTTGAGGCAATAAGCAACGCGATTGGTGCTTCCTATTTTATACTTGATGTTGAGGTGGAATTACTGCAAGTATGTGGACCACTTTTGATGGTGATCATTTTGTAATTTTCCTTCTGTCTACATGAACTACAGTGGCTTATGATTAGTGTGGATGATTGTCTCCTTCCCAAGAATGTAATGTCTCCACTAGCGATAGGCTTGCACAATGGATTACATTTCTTTGTCGTAAGTAGGGTACTTACGGAAAACATATGATAGTGCCTCACTATGATAGGCCACGGGGTGGTTGTGCTGAGTGAGAACGATGCCCAACGCATAGTCTAAAGCATTTGTCTCGATCTCAAAGGGTTGTTGCAGGTATGGTAGTGAAAGTACTAGGGTTGAGCACAAGTGCTGCTTCAAATCGTCGAACACTTGTTGTTGGGACTGGCCCCACGCAAATTTCTCCTTACCACCACCCTTGGTTATTTGGATAAGGGCCCATGCAATATGGGAGAATCCCAACACAAACCTGCGGTAGAAATTGGCAAGGCCCAAAAGCTCCAAATCTCAGTGAGTGTGGTTGGGGCTGTCCAGTCACAGATGACTTGGATTCTGGTTGGATCCACATGTATTCCATTCTGATCAATTATGTAGCCCAAGTAATGGACCCTGCCCATGTTGAAGGATCATTTTTCCAAGTTGGCATATAGCTTGTGCTACCGCAGGGTATGCAAAACCTGCTGAATATGCTGCAAATGTCTGGTCCAAGTCTTGTTGTAAATGAGAATGTCATCTAGATACACCACTGCAAAAGTATTGACGAATGGTCATAGGATATCACCCATCATCCTCATGAAAGATGTTGGAGCATTTCTCAAACCAAAGGGCATGACCAACCATTCAAAAAGGCCTTCCTTTGACTTGAAGGCGGTTTTCCATACATCTTTCTGTTCAATCGGGACCTGGTGGTAGCCAGACTTTAGATCAATCTTAGTGAAGTATTTGGCCCTCATGATTTGATCAAGGAGGTCGTCTATTTGGGGAATCTAGTACCTGTTTTTTACTGTGATTTTATTCAGAGCCCAGTAATCAATGCAGAGTCGCCATGTTCCATCTTTCTTCTGTACCATCACGATTGGGCTCCTGCAAGGTGATGAGATGGGACAGATGTGCCCCTTGTGTAGTAGTTCTTGGATCTATCACTTGATCTCCTCATTCTCTAACAGAGAGAGACGATAGACTGGCCCATTGGACAATGGTGCGTCGGGGGTCAGATCGATTGGGTGCTTGAGCTAGCAGTGCAGAGGTACCCCGGTATGTGAGGAGAATATATATGAGTATTCTTCCACGACCTTATATACTTTCTTCTGTTGTGTCGAGAGGTCAGTCGCAGAGACGCTGGATGTGACTGTGATCTTTCTCTTATTCTGAGAGCAAATCACGAAGAATACAAACTTCCCCATTTGAGATATGACCTTCCTACATTGCTTAGCAGAGATCAAGGAAATAACACTAGGTGGGACTGCCTCGGGTATCCTGTACAATTTACTATTCAAATTAATAATAACACTATGAGGTCTAGACTCATATACAACATGATGTTTCCATAAATAAGGTTGGCCCAAAATAACATCACAAACTTCGAGAGGAGAAACATCACACAAAACCTCATCTTTGAAGGGCTTGATGTCATACGACAGTTAACACTATTGGCTGATGTGAAGATCGCTTCCTTGGCGGAGCCATCCAATGGTGTATGGTTGTGGGTGCGGTGTTGTCGGCAGGTCCAGCCGCTTGACGACGTCTGCTGAGATGAGGTTCTTCTGGCTATCGCTATCCATGGTGAAGTACAGCGGGGTGCCTTTTACCCACATCTATGAATGGAAGAGGCATTCTCCTTCTTCTGGCTCGTCTGCTTCACCAGAATGGAGCTTGGTGGTAGCAACAGTGGCACTCGGTTCCACATCAATGATCTATCTTCCCCTTTCTGGTTTTGGCTCAGAGTCTGAACCCGCATCTGATTCAAAGGATTTCACTTCGACCACCAACGACTGCTTTGAGAGGCAGTAAATAGTGTTATGCCAAGGGATCTTATGTAAGTCGCACCACTTCCTTGTATCTTTCTTTGTCTTTCCGGTGTCTTTCTTTGCTTGTGTCTTGGACTGGTTGTCCTGATACTGTCCATCTTTTCTCTTTCCTTTGTTCTATGGGTTGGGGACGCCCTTTTCTGGATTTTTTTGTGAGGGGTTCCTAGGACCAAATTGCCACATGTTTTGTTTGAGCTTCTGCTCGATTTTGATGGGATATCGGTAGGCCACGCCCAAGGATGAGATGTCCAAAAATTCCATTTCAATCTAGATCTATCTATGTAGAGTGTCGTGATACTTCAGAACCATATGTCACTTCGAATATTTCATACCCAGCTTGGTGCACAAGGTATGAAAGATTATCATGAGATCTGGCACTGCTTGGTCTCTTTCTTGCCACAATGTGGTCCATTTGGTATACAAGTCGTCATAACTTCCGACATGGTAGAATTGTTCCTTAATAGAATCCCTGAAGGAATCCTAGGTGGCCATGACTGTAAATAGTGAGATTTCCTCTGTTTCATTTTTCTCACTGAAAGCTTCCCACCAATCTTTGACGTGGGGAACGACTTTGAGGAGCGCACAAGTAATCTTCTCTATTCGAAAATTTATGGATAGAAAAATACCCTTCTAGTATATTCAACCACTTGTCTACAACATCTGCGTTTATCTAACCTTCAAATATAGGAATATAGAAGTTTATTTGTACCTTGAAGGGGGTGGCGCCTCCGCTCGAAGAAGATGCGTCGCCTGTTGGTAGTCGTTGAAGGATTTGCGCGAAACTATCCATCATCTCGTTCCTTTTTTGCATGAGGGATTCCTCAATCAATAGTTTGAAAGGATATCATGTCCTGTCATCTTTCTTTTCTCCTGCCATGAGAGGTCACTTAGGTGTGTGAGAGCTTTTTTCCTCAAGATAAATAAGCTCGAGACCCAACTCTTTGTACTATGACCTGGTTGGGGACATGCATTAAGACGACAAGGAGCAGACCACTCTGATACCACTGATCCAGATTTTATCAGAAGAATGAAATAACTAAAGATTATTAACAAGTGCTTAACACAAAATAACAGAGATACAATAAAATTGTTTTTCTATTCAATAAAGAGATAAGTTGAAACTGTAAAATGCAGCGAAAACAAGCTTGCTGGAATGGTGGTGACTTATCTCTAAGAAGAGATGTGACAGCTGTGCTCATTCGCAATAACATGATTACAATGAGGCTCTGAAAGAATTTTTACAATAAAAAGGAATTCCAAAAACCATGGACATCCAAAAACCTAACCCTAGGAAAAGAAGCACCAAAATTCATGTGGGCCCCGTTTGGGTAAGTTAGTACATCAACTTCCCGGGGTCGTAACTTTTGCATACGATCTCTGTTTTAGGCATATGACAACCCGTTGGAAAGGTATCGTTGAGAAGATTCATTTTGGGAGATTATTCATTCCTTTGGCTATAATTGAGAAGATCGATCCCGGAAAACCTTCATTTAGGCGCTCAAAATGGCCCCGGACGTTAAAACTACTAAAAATAGTAAATTGCCAAAATTGTCAGAAAACTATTTTGAGCAAGTTGGAAGAGGTGGGTGGCCACCAATATCCACCTCGATCAATATTAACTAGAATCACGTGAGTTTCCCATCTATAGCTACAAGGGAAAAGGGGATTCTATAATTAATACATAGTGATGTGTTTGTGCTTGTACTCATCCCATCACAAGGAGGATCTATGTATTATGTATCGTCTATATATGATTTCTCTAGGAAGAAATGGTTTTTTTTTGTGAGAAATACATCAAAGGTTTTCTATAAGTTCAAAGAGTTTAAATATCTTATAGAAAACCAAATAGATAAGAGGATCAAGGTGTTGACAACTCATAATGGAGCTGAATTCTGTGGTAAGGAGTTTGAGCAGTTCTTCAAGCATTATGGCATAGAATCCTTGAAGGAATCCCAGGTGGCCATGACTGTAAATAGTGAGATTTCCTCTGTTTTCTTTTTCTCACAGAAAGTTTCCCACCAATCTTTGACGTGGGGAACGACTTTGAGGAGCGCAAAAGTAATTTTCTCTATTCGAAAAGTTATGGATAGAAAAATACCATTCTAGTATATTCAACCACTTGTGTACAACATCTGCGTCTATCTGACCTTGAAATATAGGAATATCGAAGTTTAGTTGTACTTTGAAGGGGGTGGCGCCTCCGCTCGAAGAAGATGTGTCGCCTGTTGGTAGTCATTGAAGGATTTGTGCAAAACTATCCATCATCTCATTCCTTTTTTGCATGAGGGATTCCTCAATCAACTGTTTGAAAGGATATCATGTCCCATCATATTTCTTTTCTCCTGCCATGAGAGGTCACTTGGGTGTGTGAGAGATTTTGTCCTCAAGAGAAACAAGCTCGAGACCCAACTCTTTGTACTCTGACCTCGTTGGGGACATGCATTAAGACGACAAGGAGTGGACCACTCTGATACCACTGATCCATATTTTATTAGAAGAACGAAATGACTACAGATTATTAACAAGTTCTTAACACAAAATAATAGAGATACAATAAAACTGTTTTTCTATTCAATAAGGAAATAAGCTAAAACTGTAAAATGCAGCGAAAAAAAACTTGTTGGAATGGTGGCGGCTTATCTCTAAGAAGAGATGTGACGATTGTGCTCATTCGCAATAAGATGATTACAATGAGGCTCTGAAGGAATTTTTACAATAAAATGGAATTCCAAAAACCCTAGACATCCAAAAACCTAACCCTAGGAGAAGAAGCGCCAAAAGTCACGGGGCCCCCGTTTGGGTAAGTTAGTACATCAACTTCCCGGGGTTGTAACTTTTGCATACGATCTCCGTTTTAGGAATATGATAGTCTGTTGGAAAGGTATCATCGAGGATATTCATTTTGGGGGATAAATCATTCCTTTGGCTATAATTGAGAAGCTCGATCCAAAAAAACCTTCATTTAGGCCCTCAAAATGGCCCCGAAAGTTAAAACTGCTAAAAATAGTAAATTGCCAAAATTGTCAGAAAACTATTTTGAGCTAGTTGGAAGAGGTGGGTGGCCACCAATATCCACCTAGATCAATATTAACTAGAATCATGTGAGATTCCCATCTGTAGCTACAAGGGAAAATGAGATTCTATAATTAATACATAGTGATGTGCTTGTGTACTCATCCCATCACAAGGAGGATCTATGTATTATGTATCCTCTATATATGATTTCTTTAGGAAGAAATGGTTTTATTTTGTGAGAAAGAAATCAAAGGTTTTTGATAAGTTCAAAGAGTTTAAATATCTTGTAGAAAACCAAATAGATAAGAGGATCAAGGTGTTGACAACTCATAATGGAGGTGAATTTTGTGGTAAGGAGTTTGAGTAGTTCTTCAAGCATTGTGGCATAGTACGCAAAATACCACTCCATATACCCCTGAATAGAATGGAGTTGATGAAAGAATGAATAGGACATTGATGGAAAATGTAAGGAGCATGTTCAATGGTGCTCAGATGGCATAAGAGTTCTAGGAAAAAGAATTAAATGCTATAGATGTTATCTGGTAAATAGATCTCCTTCATCACTGCTAGTTGACTTGACTCCACATGTGGCATGATTGTAAGAAACCTTCTCTCTGACATCTCAGAGTGTTTGGATGTGATGCATCTATGCATTGTCCCAAGGAAAAGAGGAACATGATGGACAATAGGGCACTCAAGTGCATTTTCATTGGTTACAAGAATGGAACGAAAGGATATAAGTTGTGGGACCTAGTGACGAGAAAAAATGTTTATATTCAAGAATATGTGATCTTTAGGGAAGTTGGAGCTACTTCGAGGATTAAAGAGGGTCAAAGGGAGAAGGAACCATAGAAACTGGTGTTATAGCTAACGAAGGAGGAATATGATTCAAATGAGTCAATTGAATCAGATGAAGAGGTGGAACTACAAACTCTGAATTGCAAGGATGTTTGGACGAGTAAGGAAACAAGACGAAATATACACTCCATCTAATTTTTGTTCTACATTTCTATTATCTTCCACTGATGATGTTCCCATATCAGTAAGGGAGACACTTGAATCGTTAAAGGTTAGAGTGTAGAAGGAGGCCATGGTTGATGATATGGAATCTTTGCATAAGAATGAGACATGTGATTCGGTTGAGATACCTAATGGAAGGAAACTTGTTCATAGGAAGTGGGTGTTCAAGAAAAAATTGGATGCGACAGATCAAGTTGAGAAGTACAAAGTTTGACTTGTAGAAAAAGGGTATTCCCAAGTCAAGGGAGTCAACATGGATGAGATTTTCTCTCATGTTTCAAAATTAACTTACACTATAGTATTGATGTGTCTAGCTGCATCATTTGACATTGCAATAGATGAAATGGATGTCAAGATAACATTTCTACATGGGGACCTAGAAGAAGAAATCTACATAAAACAACATGAAGGATTTGCAGTAAAGGGAAAGAAAGAGATGGTGATTGATGTCTCTAGCTGCATCATTTGACATTGCAATAGATCAAATGGATGAGAAGACAATGTTTCTAGATGGGGACCTAGAAGAGGAAATCTACATAAAACAACGTGAAGGATTTGTAGTAAAGGGAAAGAAAAAGATGATGTGCATGTTGAAGAGATCCCTTTAAGTTCTAAAAAAAACACCAAGAATATGGTATCAAAAGTTCGACACATAAATTTTTGGATTGAGGTTTGTAAGTTCTAAGAAAAGTTATAAGAAAAATGTGAAATGTGATATGAAAAGCTAGACACATACATTCCATAAAGTTACATTTCAACATCTAATATGGATAAGAAATTGCTATAGATTTGAACAATTCTAATTTTGATTTTTTTTTTAATGTAAATGAATTCAAAATCATATTCAAATAATATGGATAAGAAATTGCTATATATTTGAACAATTCTAATTTTGATTTTTTTTAAATGTGAATGAATTCAAAATCATATTCAAATAAAATTGATGGAACGTTTGTTATGATGTGGAAAAAATAAATAAAATGTTTATTAATGTAAGATGTAGTATATGTGCATAGTTTTATTTTTTATTTTTAATATTTAAAAAAATTAAGAAAATAAAAATTATAGTATATTTATAGTATGAAGAGTTAAAAACCATTTTTGTAATTTTGTCTTTTTAATATTTAATGAATTTATGATTAAAAAATTCCCATGTTTAATATGTCCGAATGACAATGGATATCCGCTGAACGATCTTTATCATAAATGTTTTCAAGCATGTAAAATCGTAAACCCTGCTAGATCTGTGAAGTCATTATTTTTGGATTTGGTGCCGCCCCCAAAGTTGGGATGGAAATTGTTTACTCTACTATTATTATTATTTTAGTTGGTCTAATAATTAGATAACGCAAATTGAATGCTTCTAGGAGAACATCGTTACAAGTCGAACCTGAAATATTATTCAAATAGAAAAATGGATACAGAAGCCGGGCAAGGGGCTTATGATTCTCAAAGGAAAATGCACATGAATGCCAACTTATTCAAAGCCAATGAGTGCCCACTTAATTTGTAAAAGCGCAGCGTCCTCGGATTTGCCCTGCACTGCCCGTGAGCACACCGATTCTTCCCATCTTCTCCATCGACCTTGCAAAGTCTGAGAAAAATGACGAGCCCTGCAATTCTGTATCGACATATGCTTGGGCTTCGCTGTTGGTCAGAAGCGCAGCATCAGATTGAAACAGGCCTCTGTGCTTCTTTAAATTCACGTAATACTGCGTGTCAAATATTCGAGAGCTACCAGGATCCATCTCTACTATTGTCGTATTGTCCCCGGGCTTGCATTTTATCTTCAGTTGAGCTGCATAAAATTTGTCCAAGGACGGATCCATATCTCCTTTTCCAGTAAAATTGTAAAGCCTGCTGCTAAAGGAGGTGCAGTGGGAAATCCCTATAGTGTGGGCGCCTGCACCGAGTATTGGTATATATATAAATCATGAGATTACGATGCCATAATATAAATCAATCCCCTTATAACAGATCTGAAAAGAATGGGCGTGGAGTATGGAAAGTATTGCATTACTTACCTGATAACACCACCAGGTCCTTAACATCAAGACCATTGGCTGCAAATATTGATGTGAGTTGCGAGAAATTCCCGAAGGGCGGAGGAATTTTAGTGAGAGCTTCGTTCGCGACAGACACCAGTCCATCTCTACGTCCCGTTGGAACATTCCAGAATGGTCCACCCAACTGTTTGCATGAATCAAATATCATCTTCCAGAAAGGCTGTCGAGATAAAAAGGATGATCGAACAGGAAAGGAAATCAAGGCGTGCATTATAACTGAAGAGGAGTGTTACCATATGGACAGCATCTCGTCCGACGAGTGCAAGAATATCGGCGCATGACACCACTCCCGGGCATACCTTCTCCACTGCAGCTTTGGCTGCATCAATGACTTGGAATCCTCTCAGGCTCAGATTCGGAATCGCGTCCTTTTCTGCTTTCGTTGAAGTTGTTGAATTCAAGAGCACCGATCCATCGCAACCCTTCAACAAGTTAAACATATCTATTTACTGATTCCAAAAATGCTGTAAATGCTAATCTCGTTCAATGCACCATTATATATATATCTGAATAGCAGGGGTGAACACATAAAATACTCACTCTGACAAAGCAGTCATGAAAATGCATTCTGAGAAGAGGCGCGGCCAGAGTTGGGGCTTTGGATATGTACTCTCCAACTACATTTTCTACTGTGTTATAAACTGCGGGGCAAGTCTTGTCATAGAAATTCAGTGCGAGTCCTCCACCTGAATCTGCAAATACACAGAGAAATACACAGAAACTGGCAACTGCAGTAAACACATTTCTAACTGTAACAGTCTTCATGATATTCCCAAACGAGGAATGCTTTGCAAATAGGAATTGTATTGTTCCTACGACATTAGCCTCGATAGCTAGGCTATTTATTCACTGAATACTTGTGCACGGATTTGCTTAAGGAAGACAAGAAGACTGTAAGGAAACTACTATAATTGGAGTTGGTAGATATTCCAAAGTCATCGTAGCTGGTATTCTTGAGAATCATTTTCGAATTTTCATTCGCTGGTACTTTGACAGCGAGTGCCTCCACGACTCTTGATCAATTTTGATAAGATATAGTACATCAAAATAAAACATACGCACATGGTTGGCTCATTTGTTCCTTAACGACATCTTGCCTCTTCCGTCATCATCGCTATTATTTATGGTGACCGGAGCATATATTTTATGCGGCATCACTGGACTTTCATTAAACAATGAGATGAGGACAGCGCAAGCTTGAACGTTGCGGATAGCGTTGGTCGTCGGTCCGAGTCGTTTTCACAATAGTGGGGCAAGTGGGTCGTTGTTGAAGTTCGTGGTAACTGAAATCAAGATTCCATGACTCCGATGTCCCACGTGCAATACTCTTTCACGTAATTAAGAATGTGCAAGATTTTATTTCGTTTCGACTAGGTGACAACGTCCAGCATGAAGCACCGGTGTATAAATGAAATTTAGTTTGTAATAAATGAAATTTATTGAAATAGATGAGAACTTTGAATTTTGCATTCTTTGTTTTAGGAACTTCTCCATGTGATTATGGTTGTGTAACATTATGAAATTTTATGATTAAAATTTTCCTCTCTTTGCAACCATGCATGATGTATAACATGCTATATATATATGATACATTAGGGGAATGAGGTCAAATTTTTTTAGTTTGTATAACATGATACATGATGTATAACATGCTATATATATATGAAATTTAGTTTGTAATAAATGAAATTTATTGAAATAGATGAGAACTTTGAATTTTGCATTCTTGTTTTAGGAACTTCTCCATGTGATTATGGTTGTGTAACATTATGAAATTATATGATTAAAAATTTCATCTGTTTGCAACCATGCATGATAAAGAAGAAAGTGGGAAGTGGGTTAGGGATTTCCAAAAGTCAAGTTAAAGTTTACATTTTCTTAAAAAAATGAATGATTACAACATTTTTTTGTTAAATTTGAGGGATAAAGATATGTCAGTGACACAAGTTCTGTGACAATGTGTTTTACCTAGGACTAGACTAAGGAGTTCATATAGATCTAGAGTGGTTTTCTTAAAACTAATATTAATAGGCAGTTAACTCGTAAGAACATTCATATGTAGGTCTTGAATGCTAAAGATAATCTTGTTGAGTGGAGAGTATTTTGGGTCGAAGCTCTGTGTGCGAAAACTGTAAAATGCAACAGAAACAAGCTTGTTGGAATGGTGGTGGCTTATCTTTGAGAAGAGATGTGACGGTTGCGCTCATTTGCAAGAAGATGATTACAATGAGGCTCTGAAGGCCTTTTTACCATAAACAGGAATTCCCAAAACCCTAGACATCCAAAAACCTAACCCTAGGAGATGAAGCACCAAAAGTCATGTGGGCCCCGTTTGTGTAAGTTAGTACATCAACTTCTAGGGGTCGTAACTTTTGCATATGATATCTGTTTTAGGCGTATGATAGTCTGTTGGAAAGGTATCATCAAGGAGATTCATTTTAGGTGCAATATCAAAGAAACTTGCATATTGCAAACCTGTTTTCTAAAAAAACATCATTTAGGGCCTCAAAATGAATTTGGAAATGGAAATTGCTAAAAATAGTAACTTACCAAAATTGTCAGAAAATTGTTTTGAGCCAATTGGAAGAGGTGGGTGGCCACCGATATCCACCTGGATCAATCCTACCTCCTTAGGAAGCAATGGTCTCCATTGCGTTGAGGTCCCCCATCAGATGAGGAACTTTCTACTGAATTTGGCCCCGGGTGAGCCACTTGCCTTGGTGCAGGAGATGCCCTACTTTGACGACTTGATAAAGTTGGATCCTTTGTTGTCGATTTCCCTTCATCTGTGTGTCCACAATCTGATAATTGGATGCCTCTTGTATGCAGTCGGGGTTGAGCTCTGTTGGTGTCAGTTGTTCTGCTACTTCTGAGGTGTCCAATAATGGTGGGAAATAAGGGTGAAGGAGATCCACATTGAACACTGGGTGCAGGCCAAGGAAAGGAGGAATTTTGAGCTCAAAATTATTATCCCCCACAACCTTGGTGATGGTGTACGACCCATAACGAAGTGGGAAAATCTTTTGATGGGTTCCTGTAAGGCGTTCTTTCTGCAAGTGCAACCAAAATTTTTCGCCCACCTGAAACTTATGTGGCACTCGATGTTGATCATGGCATTGTTTGTACTTGTCATTGGAAATCTGTATGATATCCCGAACCTGTTGGCAGATGTGCTGGATCCGCTCAATGAACCGGGTGGCTTTGTCAACTTCAGTTGGAGCAGGAGATGAGTCAGTCGAGGTGACCACAAGGGGAAGTGCAACATCTATGGGACCTAATGGTTGGAATCCAAACACCACTTGAAAGGGGTTGTGGTCGGTTGAGCTATGAAGGGCTCGGTTGTAGCTATGTTGGAAATAGGGAAGGCTCTCATCCCATGTGTAAGGGTGCTTGGAATTATACATGTGAAGGATATGTACAATCATTCGATTTACGACCTCGGTTTAGCCATCTGTCTGGGGGTGGAAGGTCATGGATTTGGTGAGCTTGGTGTCCAACAGTGACTAGAGGCTCGACCAAAATGTGATGAGAAATCGATTGTCCTGTTCTGATAAAATGGTTTGTGGGAGTCCAAAATATACCTAGACTCGTTCAAAGAAGAGCTTGGAAGTGGCCTCTACTGTGAGGCTCTTCTTGCAGGAAACCATAATCACCATCTTAGAAAAGAGATCAACAACCACAAAAACACAGTCATTTCCTCGCTTGGTGGACGAGAGGGCCACCATGTAGTCCATTGAGATGGATTCCCATGGCTTGTTAGGAGTAGGAAGAGGGGTGTACAGGCCCTGCTTCTTAGTGGTCAGTTTGACAATAGCGCAGGCCTTGCAGGACCTGATATACTTGTTGACCTACTTTCGAAGTTTTGACTAGTAGAAATGTTTCTGTAGCATCACCACTATATTTTCGAAGCTGAAGTGTCCTGCCACCTGACTGTAGTGGGATTCTCAGATCATCTTCGCTCACTCGCTTGATGGAACATAGATATGGACCAGACAACACAACAACCCATCCTGAAGATGGAAATTATCGACAACTACGTTTGTACCCAACATTTGGTAGGTGGTGGCGAAGTCTGGGTCTGTCTCATAGAGTTGGGGCCATCCATAGGTCTCATGGCCGAAAGAGTCTAGCATTGTGGTGAGTGTCGTGACTGACGGTCTGCTGAGGCAATCAATGACATGATTGGTGCTTCCAATTTTATACTTGATGTTGAGGTGGAATTGATGCAAGTATGTGGACCACTTTTGATGGCGATCATTTTGCAATTTTCCTTGTGTCTGCATGAACGACGGTGGCTTATGATCAGTGTGGATGATTGTCTCCTTCCCAAGAATGTAATGTCTCCACTGGAGGCAGGTCTTCACAATGGAGTACATTTCTTTGTCGTAAGTAGAGTACTTACGGATAACACCAGATAGTGTCCCACTATGATAGGCCACGGGGTGGTTGTGTTGAGTGAGAACGATGCCCACAACATAGTCTTAAGCATCTATCTCAATCTCAAAGGGTTGCTGCAGGTCTGGTAGTGAAAGTATTGGGGATGATCACAAGCGCTGCTTCAAATCATCGAACAATTATTGTTGGGACTGACCCCACACAAATTTCACCTTACCACCACCCTTGGTTATTTGGCTAAGGGCCCATGCAATATGGGAGAATCCCAACACGAACCTGTGGTAGAAATTGGCAAGGCCTACAAAGATCTGAAGTTCAGTGAGTGTTGTTGGGGCTATCCAATCACAGATGACTTGGATCTTAGCTAGATCCACATGTACGCCATGTTGATCAATGATGTATCCCAGGTAATGGACCCTGTTCATGCCGAAGGAGCATTTTTCCAAGTTGCCGTATAGCTTGTGCTACCACAGGGTGTGTAGAACCTACTGAATATGCTGCAAATGTTCGGACCAAGTCTTATGTAAATGAGAATGTCATCCAGATACACCACTACAAAAGTATTGGTGAATGGTCGTAGGATATCATCCATCATCCTCATGAAAGTGGTCAGAGCATTTATCAAACCAAAGGGCATGACCAACCATTCAAAAAGTCCTTCCTTTGACTTGAAGGAAATCTTCAATACATTTGTCTGTTCTATCGGGACCTGGTGGTAGACAGAGTTTAGATCAATCTTACTGAAGTATTTGTCCCCCGTGAGTTGATCAAGGAGGTCATCGATTCGGGGAATCGGGTATCGATTTCTGACTGTGATTTTATTCAAATCCCGATAATCAATGCAGAGTCTCCAGGTTCCATATTTCTTCTGTACCATCATGATTGGGCTCCTGCAAGGTGATGAGTTGGGACAAATGTGCCCCTTGTGGAGAAGTTCTTGGATTTGTCACTTGATCTCCTCATTATTTAACAGAGAGCGCTGATAGACTGGCCCACTGGGCAATGATGCACCGGGGGTCAGATCGATGGGATGCTTGACCTGGCAGTGAAGAAGTACCCCGGTAGGTGAGGAGAATATATCTAAGTATTCTTCCACAACCTTATCTACTTGCTTTTGCTGTGTGGAGAGGTCGGCTGCAGAGACCCTAGATGTGGCTGTGATCTTTCGCTTATTCTGAGAGAGAATCATGAAGAAGACGAACTTCCCCATCTGAGAGATGACCTTCCTACATTGCTTAGCAGAGATCAAGGAAATGACACTCAGTGGGACTGACTCAGGTATCCTGTACAATTTCCTATTCAAAGTAACAATGACACTACGAGGCCTAGACTCATATACAACATGACATTTCCATAAATAAGGTTTCCCAAAAGAACATCACAAACTTCGAGAGGAGAAACATCACATAATACCTTGTCTTTGAAGGGTTTGATTTCGTACAACAGTCAACACTGTTGGTTGATGCGAAGATTGCTTCCTTGGCAGAGCCATCCAATGGTGTAGGGTTGTGGGTGAGATGTTGTAGGAAGGGCTAGTCGCTTGACAACCTTTGCTGAGATGAAGTTCTTCTGGCTATCGCTATCAATGATAAAGTGCATCGGGGTGCCTTTTACCCACATCTGTGAATGGAAGAGGTGCTCTCCTTCTTTTGGCTCATCTGGTTCACCAGGCTGGAGCTTGGTGGTAGTAACGATGGCATTGGGTTCTCCGTCAATGATCTATATTCCCCTTTCTGGTTCTGGCACAGAGACATAATCCACATCTAATTCAGGGGATTTCACTTCGGCCACCAGTGACTGCTTTGAGCGACAATCAACAGTGTTATGCCAAAGTCTCTTATGGAAGTCGCACCACTTCCTGGTATCTTTCTTTGTCTTTCTGGAGTCCTTCTTTGCTTGCGTCTTGGATTGGTTTTCCTGATACTGTCCATATTTTTTGTGTCCTTTGTTCTGTGGGTTGGGGCTACCCTTTCCTGGCTTTTGTTGTGAGGGGTTCCCAGGCCCAAATTGTCATGTGTTTTGTTTGAGCTTCTACTCGATTTTGACAGCATATCGGTAGGTCGTGCCCAAGGATGACATGTTCAGAAATTTCATTTTGGTTTGGATGTATCTATGAAGAGCACCGCGATACTTGAGCACTAGATGTCGCTCTGAATCTTTGATACCCAACTTGGTGCGCAAGGTATGGAAGATATTTGTGAAATCTGACACTGCTTGGTCTCTTTCTTGCCGCAGTGTGATCCATTTAGTATACAAGTCGTCATAAATTCTGAAAGGGTAGTATTGCTCCTTAATAGAATCCCTGAAGGATTCCCAGGTGGCTGTGACTGTAAATAATGAGGGTTCCTCTATTTCCTTTTTCTCATAGAAATTTTCCCACCATTTTTTGACATGGGGAAGGACTTTAAGGAGCACAAAAGTAATATTTTCTCTATTCGAAAATTTATGGACAGAAAAATACCCTTCTAGCAAATTCAACCACTTGTCTACAACATCTGCGTCTATCTGACCTTCAAATTTAGGATTATCAAAGTTTATCTGTACCTTGAAGGGGGTGGTGCCTCCGCTCGAAAAAGATGCGTTGACTGATGGTAGTTTCCAGAGGATTTGCGCGAAACTATCCATTGTCTCGTTCCTCTATTGCGTGAGGGCTTCCTCAATCAACAATTTGAAAGGATCTCCTATCCCGTCATCTTTTTTTTCTCCTTCCATGAGAGGTCGCTTGGGCGTGCGAGAGATTTTGTCCTCCAGAGAAACAAGCTCAAGACCAAACTCTTTGTACTTTGACCTCGTTGGGGACATGCATTAAGACGATAAGGAGCAAACCACTCTGATACCATTGATCCAGATTGTAACACACCCACCACGGGGCTAACCAATTTTCGGCTTTCTTTCCTTTTTTAAATTCTAAGGAGCCTATCGCAGACCCTCCTTTCCTTTTTAAAGCCCTCATATGATCGACATCTATGACCGTAGGCCTTATCAGAGAGGTACTCGTCGACTTTCGCGATTCAGGAAATCGCGATGCGTGTATTTCCCTTCTTTCTCTTATCCTTCGAAGGGCCGAAACCCGAAACGGATCTAACCGCTTAACGCGATTAACGATAGCTCGGATTAAACCCTGTTACTCTACCCTTCGAGATTTCGCATAATCGGATTTCGGGATATGCGATGACAGGAAGTTTCGCACTTAGGTTTCCCGGGAGCCGAAACTCCGAAACCTACATACATACATACATACATACATACATACATACATACATACATACATACATACATACATACATACATACATACATACATACATACATACATACATACATACATACATATATATATATATATATATATATATATATATAT
>ML778428.1:48468-65451 GCA_009831015.1 Picea engelmannii
ATAAGGTCTAGCTATAGGTCTCTCCATGGCTTGTGATGTCTAAATATTTCCATGTCTAGGTCTTACCATGTACAAGAGTGTGAGGGGGAGAGAGGGAGACACAGAAGGGGGTAGAAATGGAGAGTGAGAGTGAGATAGAGAGGGGGGTAGGTGTAGGAGAGGGAGGACAAAGATAGATAAGGAAGGAAATGATTTTTTTAGGAGCATGTGCACGTTTGTTTTAATTCAATTTTTTTGGGCAGGATTGACAAGGTGTATGCTAACTTGGTTGGCTGGAATTTAAGTTCGGGATGAAAAACCTAGTGGTTCGTTTTGCACATAAACAAAAACCTCCATTTTGTGAATAACCCTCTATATCTCTATCTTTTACATTATTTTTCTATAAGCTAAACAATTCAGTTTTTGAATAAATTATAGAAATAGATCAAGTTGACTATGTAGATTTCAAATATATAATTTTTTTCTTTAAATTATTATTGTTTACTATTTTTGATCTACTTTTGTCTTCACATATATCAAAAATGTAGAATAAACACCTCTCTTATTTCCGCTATAACATATTTTTGGCTTAACCATTTCTGAAATGAGTTATATGCGACACTAGAGGAGACCGATACCTACGATCTAAAAATAAAATAAAATTATTTTGATCATGTTAAGACCCTTTTATCCTACACGAACAAAAAGACATTGTAATTTCAGGCATATGTTGACTTTGATAATTTTAAAAATATATTAAATTAATATTAAAAATTTCCAAAAAATATACGACACAAGAAAAACGGGTTCTCTACAGGTATACAATGTTTTGGAACGAAATTCCATCGTTAAGACACTCAACACTTGCACGAAAGAAAACATATACCTTATATTTTGTTGTAAAAATAAAATACCATTGTTAGAAAAAAATAAATTTCACGTAGTTATTCACAATGTCTATGAATACAAGTTGTATATTCAGAAAGCTAATTCACTTTTCCACGTTTCATTTTCTTACACCGTATTTAAATTCATTTTAAAAGTACCTTGGATAATTCCTCCAAATTAACAAATTGTTGTTTTTCCAAGTTTGCATTGCCACTAACACATCATGAGAGACCATCATAAGCTTTCACTCACCTTGGTATCTGACTAGATGGTTGATTGATATTTGATAGGATGTTTGATTGGTATTTGACTAGTATTCTAATTGTTTGTAGCCAACTTATATTTCGCTGGTGGTCGAAACCTGTAATAGAATATTGAGATTCAAAATATCATAGCCAATCATCTTCATGGATTTTTAACTATTTTGGGCTCCACAAATTAGGTGTCTACATGTTGTAGATTACTATACATATGAATTTATGTATTATTCTCTAAGGTTAGCTTGTCCCTTGGTAGAGAGAGTCATGAATCTGTAGTTTCATGAAAATGTATGTCAAATGGTTGTAGAGTTGTACTTTTTTAAAAATAAAGGGAGTAGGATGATGAATTGTTTCTTAGGTGTGGGCCAAGGTTAATCATGTAAGTCTGTATTTGGTGAATGAATAAGACAAAGAAGTAATTGGAGTCACTCAATCATTGTTTGTTTTCCCAGTTAAGGGTTTCCATCGTAAGTATCTATGTACTATGTGTGATTTCCATTGTTTAAATTCTATTAAATTATGTCTTCTCTCTCCTGGTTAGTTTAGTTTCTCTACATTTGGTATTAGAGCAAGGTTGAGAATATATACATAAGTGGAGATATTGGCTTCAGGGGGATGCCTTTTGTTGCTGAGCGTTTGACTCACTCTATTGGATCTATGTTAAACCTAGATCGAATAGGAGATATAAGGAATTTATTTTTTCTTGAAATAATGGAAGAAAATTCTAGGATTGAGATTGAAAAGTTCAATGGCTAAATTTTTTATTTGTGAAAGCTTAAAATGGAATATCTCCTTGTAGATCAAGAACAATGGTTCGTTATGGATCCTAGAACAATTTTGACGGGCATGGTAAAGGAATATTGGGATAAACTTGATAGGAAGGTAAGGAGTACTACTCAACTTTGTCTTGCATATACAATATTGTTGAATGTCTTGGGCGAAGACACTACAAAATAATTGCGGGATAAGTTGGGGAACTTGTACCAGCTGAAATCCCTTTTAAACAAGTAGTTTCTTCATAAGAAATTGTATAATTTTAGGATGAGTGATGGGATCTTAGTAACAATGAACCTAAATTCCTTCAATATTTTGATAATTGAGTTATTGTTTCTGGATATTAAAATAACTTAGGAGGAGAAATATGTTATTCTATTGTGTTATTTTCCAATTTCATGGTAGACTCTAGTCCTAGCTATTGGAAATACAATTCAATCACATTAATCCTTGAAGATGTGGTTATGTATTCATTGTCAAAGGAAATGAGGCAGAAGAACATGGAAGGATCAACCAAGGATTCCTTGATGGTGAGAGATCGATCGATCGATGGAGGAAAAGGTAAATTATCCAGTAGAAATTCTATGTCAAGGGGTAGACATAAATCCATGGTTCAATCAATGAAAATATGTTGGAAGTGTTGTGAAGATGGTCATTAAAAAGGACACTCCAAATTGAAAGCAGCTAATAATAGTCAGGGATATAACTAGAAGTAGTTGACTGAGATTCAAACTTCTTTAAATGAATGAGGAGATGTGTATTTGGAATCAACCTATATATAGTCAAATAATGATGTTTGGTTGATCAATTCAGGTGCATCTTGTCATATGAAACCTCACAGGGAATGGTTCCATGGACATGAAAAATATAAAGAATTAGATATATTCTTGGAAGATGATTCAAAACCCAAGATACTAAGGCTAAAGGATGACATGAGTAGAACCCTTCCATGTGCGTGACATATTCTAGGTGTAATGAAAGTGTGCACACTATATTTGAGAGGGATTCATGCAAAATTGTGAGTGGAGTGATGGTCTTGATGAGAGGATTTCCTACTTGATTAATGTACAAGTTGTTGGGTACTGTCGACTCTACTGGATGAAAGTACATTTTTTCCTGAGGCTTACTTGACTATTCCTAATATAGTCAACTAGACCATGTTATGGCATTGGAGGATGGGACATGTTGGGGAAATGAGTCTTCGAGCTATGAAAAAAAGTTATGGTCAAAGGTTTCCCTGATTGTGCTTTGGAAGTAAATTTTTGTCAACATTGCTTCTATAGTAACTAGAATCATGTGAGATTCCCATCTGTAGCTACAAGGGAAAAGGGGATTCTATAATTAATTCATAGTGATGTGTTTTTGCATGTATTCATCCCATCACGAGGAGGATCTATGTATTATGTATCATCTATATATGATTTCCCTAGAAAGAAACGGTTTTATTTTGTGAGAAAGAAATCAAAGGCTTTCAATAAGTTCAAAGATTTTAAATATCTTGTAGAAAACCAAATAGATAAGAGGATCAAGGTGTTGACAACTCATAATGGAGGTGAATTTTGTGGTAAGGAGTTTGAGCAGTTCTTCAAGCATTGTGGCATAGTACGCAAAATACCACTCCATATACCCATGAATAGAATGGAGTTGTTGAAAGAATGAATAGGACATTGATGGAAAATGTCAGGAGTATGTTCAATGGTGCTCGGATGGCATAAGAATTCTAGGAAAAGGAATTCAACACTATAGATGTTATTTGGTAAATAGATCTCCTTCATCACTGCTAGTTGACTTGACTCCACATGTGGTATGATTGTAAGAAACCTTCTCTCTGACATCTCGGAGTGTTTCGATGTGATGCATCTGTGCATTGTCCCAAGGAAAAGAGGAACAAGATGGACAATAAGGCACTTAAGTGCATTTTCATTGGTTACAAGAATGGAATGAAAGGATATAAATTGTGGGATCTAGTGACGAGAAAAAATGTTTATATTCAAGAATCTTTGATCTTTAGGGAAGTTGGAGGTACTTTGAGGATTGAAGAGGGTCAAAGGGAGAAGGAACCATAGAAACCGGTGTTATATCTAAGGAAGGAGGAATATGATTCAAATGAGTCAATTGAATCAGATGAAGAGGTGGAACTACAAACTCCAATTGCAAGGATGTTTGGATGAGTAAGGAAACAAGACGAAAGATATAGTCCATCTAATTTTTGTTCTACATTTCTATTATCTTCCACTGATGACATTCCCATATCATTAAGGGAGACACTTGAATCGTTAAAGGTTAGAGTGTAGAAGGAGGCCATGGTTGATGAAATGGAATCTTTGCATAAGAATGAGACATGTGATTTGGTTGAGCTACCTAATGGAAGGAAACTCGTTCATAGGAAGTGGGTGTTTAAGAAAAAAATGAATGTGACAAATCAAGTTGAGAAGTACAAATATTGATTCATAGCAAAAGGGTATTCCCAAGTCAAGGGAGTCAACTTTGATGAGATTTTATCTCATGTTTCAAAATTAGATTACACCAGAGTATTGATGTCTCTAGCTGTATCATTTGACACTGCAATAGATCAAATGGATGTGAAGACATGTCAAATACCCACTACAATGTAATAAAATTTTTGTTCTCTTTTTTTTTTCTCAAGGGACATAATCCCTGAAGACCTACGGGGGTCTAGTGCAGGCTAGTTCTTCCCTGTTCACCTCCCTGTGATCTTGGGTTAGGACCACATGCCAAACAAACCAGATGCCTTTTCGTGTTTCGCGACTCAACGATACAATTGAGTCCAATCTTGAAGGTAGAATGGAGAGGGGCCTTTGGAATCAAACCCTGGCCGTAGATCTGGGCGCGCAGATTTTGGCCGTCTAGATCTACCCGCCGCTTAACAACAAAGCACTAGCTACCTTTCTTTAGTCCTTAGTTCGATAGGACCACATACATGAATAAATGCAGGCAACTTTCACAACTCGCGACCTCGCGAGTCATGAGTCGAAGACCCTTGAATTTTCTTCACAAATCACCGATACCCGATATCATGAAATGGGTATAGATTCCTTCTGTTAGCATCCTCTGCGCATGACCGCCGACTAGGCTAAACTCTAGCTCCTCTCACTATTCGTCACTTCGTGAGTTCAAGGGTTAAACTCTCGTTCCTCCCTTATGCGATCCTTCGAGACTTGAAATTCAGCGAAGGTTCACCTTCCCTTCGTACTGCTCGCAACTCACCCCTTCGTGAGTTGTAGCAACGAATCTTGGCACCTTCCCTTCACGAACCCTCGAGAAGCGATATTTAATCTTCCCTCTCATGTTCTCGCTACTCGCGACTTCATAAGTCCAAGTGTTGAGCTCTCATGCCCTTCACCCGTGAATCCCCGAGACACGAAAAGTCAATGGAGCATTAACTCCCTTATCTAGGGGATGCGTGTCCACCCGTCAATCATGCGGGCCCCACCTTGAAGTTTTGCCATGTGTTCTCTCATGCTCAGCTCTTGGCGCTTCGCTACTTGCAACTTAGAGCACCCAACCTTTGGGATCTTACATTGCGAACCTCCGAGTTTGCGAGATCTCTGGATCTCTACCACCTGTCCTCCTCGGATGGACGGCTCAGATTCTTTTGCCCCTATTCACGAGGGCTTAATCCTCATCTATCTCCCTATAGATCTAACGACTGTCGGGTTTTCTAGCTAAGATCTGATGGTTCGTATCGGTCCCGATGCCGCACCCTTTTCCCACTGCTCCTTGGACGTGGAAAAACCAACAGTCCAGATGTTCTCATGGACCTTGGGGGTCTACGATTCTGATTTCCTCGCTATTCACGATGATAGAAGAAAAAGGGTTAAAGAAATTAACGCCCTCGTTTATTCCTTCGATTTAACGGTCATGAATGACCGCAGATCTCCCGACATGATCTAATCCGTTGATCAATACTTATCCCTATGCTGCTACTTTAGGATTTTAAGAGGGTCATTCCTCTTCATACAGGGTTGTTAGAACTTGCACATTCAATTCCTTTTTCCAGGTTCTTGGTAAACCTTTCCAAGGAGGGAATCTCTGTGAACAGGTCTATTTCGGGGCATTCCTGGAGACAGATAAGGGGAAACAAATTCCAAAGAATGGACTGGAAGTCTGACTTGGTTCAACTTATGCATAATTAGATTCATTTATCAACATAAGCCATGTGTGGTTTTTTCTTTTATAAGCATATACAACTACTAGTACTGATAAAAATACCACACAGACCTTCTTATAATGAAAACATTCACAGTTTCACAGCTTATGAGCATAATTATCAGAATACATATATTTCCATATGCCAGAGGCAAAACACTTATCAGAAATAACGCCAGGGTTAAGAAACTGCTGAGAGGGGCACTCGTTTCCACTGAACCGTAGGCTTAGTGACTCCCAATGGATTTACCACTAGCCACCCCGAGTTGAGACCACGATGTTGTGAGCCTGCGTCTCTGTTTTCCAATGACCAAGAGCGAAGGTTGCAATGTTTCCTCTCTGCTATCACTCACTCTGCGTATTCCAGAGCTCTCCCCTCACGCCTTTTCCTAATCACTTCTACCCCACGCCTTACCCTCTTGCGAGGTTGCGTGTGGCACGATTACCCTCGCGTTGGTCAGGATTGACGGATCTACGGATGGGAGGTTCACCTCCAATACCTCATTAAAACATCTACCTACCAGCCTGCAAGACATTTAATTCAGGGCCAGCGAACCGCTTTTGGTTCTCCGGGCCAGTGGAGTGCAAATATAGTATTAATTCTCGGTGGAAGTTAACGCCACCTTTCCAGGTGCCTTCCACTGCTATCATGGTCTCTTTTTCTACACATCCCCTCTCAACAGTCCTGCGATAAAATTCATAATGTTATTCAAATTCATTGACCTTTTCCTCAAGGGCCATTTACATCACATATTCACATTTATGAATTTGCCATAGTTCTTGGCCGGTCTAGTTATTTTTACAAATTGGGGGAAACAGGGTGTTACAATTCCCTCCCCCTTAAAAAGGAACATGGTCCTCGATGTTCTTATCTACTAACATGAATTGCATGTATAGAAGTAAACAAATTCGGATATGCCTGTCTCATAGCATCCTCCATTTCCCATGTAGCCTCATCTGGGCCAAAATGTTTCCACTGCACCTTGACTTGTGCAATGGTTCGATTCTGGAGCGGGGTTTCCTTTCTGTCCAGTATGCATTGGGGTTCTGGTAGAGATTCTCCCTCCGGTTCCACCTGGATCACAGACCAGTCAATTATATGATTAACATCATGTACATATTTCTTTAGTAATGAAACATGAAAAACATTATGTGCTTTTACTGTGGGAGGAAGTGCTAGCCGATAGGCAACATGTCCCACTTTATCTAGAACCTCAAAGGGTCCACAATACCGGGGTGCCAACTTGGCACAAGCTCCCATTTTCAGGGAAATCCTTCTGGGCTTAATTCTGAGATATACATGGTCTCCCATTTTGAACTCTCTTGGAGTTCTCTTTTGATCAACATAACTTTTCTGTCGGTTCTGAGTGACCTTCAGATTTTGTTTTATCTAAGTCACTTGTTGTTCCATTTCTCTCAGCATGTGAGGTCAAAAATAAATCCTATTTACAGGATTACTCCAGCTGACTGGAGTATTACACGGTCTACCATAGAGGATCTCGAAGGGACTCATCTTTAAGGAGGTCTGGTAGCCATTGTTGTAGGCGAATTCTACCAATGGAAGGTAGTCTTCCCATTTCCTCGGTTGATGCATTACATGCATCCTTAACATATCCTCTAATATTTGATTCACTCTTTTTGTCTGTCCGTCGGTTTGAGGGTGATAGGCAGTGCTAAACAACAATTTGGTTTCTAAACCCGCCATCAGTGATTTCCAAAAATTAGAAGTAAATTTTGTGTCTCTGTCAGATATTATCTCTCTTGGCATACCGTGCAGTCGAAATATCTCTTTCATGAATATCTGGGTGATATCTATCGCCTTGCAGGTTGATTTGACAGGGATGAAATGAGAAGACTTTCTCAGTTTATCCACCACCACCATAATAGCATCATTATGTTTGGTTGAAGTTGGTAATCCAGTGATAAAATCCATGGAGATGGTTTCCCATTTCCATTTTGGGATGGGTAAAGGGTGTAATAGTCCTGCTGGGTGTCGATGTTCTGTTTTAACCTGTTGGCACTCTATGCATTGGGCCAAATATTTGGCTATGTCTTTCTTCAATCCAAGCCAATAAAATTGTTTCTGGGTGGAAGTGATCATTTTCTAGTATCCTGGGTGACCAGTGTAGGGTCTTTTATGTAGTTCATCCATGATGAACCTCTTCAATTCGTCACGATTTGGAATGTACATTCTATCTCTATAGGTGAGCAGACCTCCTTCGGTCATCTGGTAGCCTTCATACTTTACTTCAGAGGGTTCTTGTTGTAGGTACAAGGTCACAGTTTGAACGAAGGGATCTGTTTCTTGTGCCTTTCTGACTCTGTTCTTGACATCTGTCTTGCAGGTACTCACCGTTTCCAAGTGAATTGTTTTCATACTTCTGCTAAGGGCATCGGCCACCCTATTTTCCTTCCCTTTGATGTGTTTGATTTCAAAATCAAATTCGCTAAGGAGGGCCATCCATCTAGCTTGTATAGCATTGAGCTTTGGTTGGTCAAACAAATATCGCAATCCACAGTGATCCATCATAAATACAAATTTTCTTCCCAAGAGGTAATGCCTCCACATTTTTAAGGCATGCACTATGGCAGCCATTTCTAGATCACGAGTCACATAGTTGATCTCATGTTCATTCAATTTTCGGGATTCATAGCAGATCACCTTTCCTTCTTGCATAAGGACTCCTCCGAGCCCTTCCTTACATGCATCTGTGCACACAAGGAAGTCAGCTTCTGGGTCAGTGATTTTCAACACGGGTGCATGGGTTAGAAGATGTTTCAAGGTTTGAAATCTTTCTTCACATTGCTGTGTCCACAGAAATTTTGTCCCCTTCTTCTGGAGGGCAGTGATTGGACAACCAATCTTGGAGAATCCTTTTATAAATATCCTATAGTATCTTGCCAATCCCATAAAGGATCTAATGTCTGAAACATCCTTTGGGGTAGGCCATTCCATGATAGACCTGATCTTGTCAGGATCTACTGCTACCCCTTCCTCGGACAAAACATGTAACAAGTAATGTATTTTCTTCTGAAATAAGTCACATTTGTTGAATTTAGCATAGAGCTGATGCTCTCTTAGCACTTGCAGCACAAGTCTAAGATGCTCTTCATGTTCTTTTCTATTCTTAGAGTAGATTAATATGTCATCAATGAAAACTAGTACAAATTTATCTAGAAATTTACTGAGTACATTGTTCATTAAGCACATGAAAGTGGCAGAGGCATTGGTTAACCCAAATGACACTACCACAAACTCATAGTGACCATATCGTGTACGAAAAGCAGTTTTATGGATGTCTTCACCCTTGATTCGGACTTGATGGTACCCCGACCTCAAGTCAATCTTTGAGAAACTAGACGCACCTCCCAACTGATCGAATATATCATCGATCCTGGGCAAGGGGTACTTGTTCTTTATGGTTACTTTATTGAGTTGTCTATAATCTATACACAGTCTAAGGGTGCCATCCTTCTTTTTCACAAACATGACTGGTGCTCCCCATGGGGACACGTTGGGTCGAATATAACCCTTATCCATCATTTCTTTCAATTGCAATTTGAGTTCCACTAGCTCAGGTGTGCTCATTCGATAGGGTGTCCTAGACACCAACACCGCTCCTGGTGAGAGCTCTATCGAGAAGTTGATATCTCTTCTCGGAGGTAGACCCGGTACCTCTTCTGGAAACACATCTCTGTATTCTCTCAGGATAGGGTGATCGTTAGGACTTGGTTTAGCACCTTCGATTATTTTCAAAACCTGTATCGCATGTAGGGGACATCCCTTTTGGCAATACTTTCTCATTTGCAGGGCTGATATTTGTCTCACTGAGACCAGTTTTCGGATCCCTTGAAGGGTTATCCTGTTTCCTTCTTTTCTCACACATTCTAAGGTTTTATGGTAACAGTCCAACCTGGCTTTTTGGGCGGCTAGCCAGTCCATACCAATCAACAGATCGTATGATCCCAAGGGTAATACATTAAGGGTTGCTTGGGTGGGGAATTGACCCAACATTAATTGGCAGGCTGGTATGACCTCTACTACCTTTCTTTTGGTGCCAGTGGCTAACTGTACCAGCCATGTCTTGGTTTGCTTCTGTGGCTGTAGTTTACACTTATCAACAACTCTAGGGGCTATATAACTCAAATTTGAACCAGGGTCAATCAAGACAGACACCATATGGTTGAAAATCATACCTTCTATTTTGCACCACTGAAGCTTGGTGGTCAGCTTGGTTATTATCCAAGGCTGCATAGATCTGTGGCACACTCCTTGCCACATCATTTACTATGGTAGCTTCCTGAATGGTATAAATTTTCCGACTATTCTATTGTCGGTGTGGACAGTCTCTCAGTAGATACTCTTCTCCGCAACCCTAGCATTTCAGAGGTTCTCTCTTTGGGTTATCAGTCTTCACTGGTATAGGTCCAGAAGTTTTATTTCCGTCTGATGATGGAAAGTTCTGTTGGAGTACACTCCGGGTTGGATAGTTCATTCTGGGGTTCTTATTGTAGTTTTTAAATCCTGAGGATTTGATCCCTTTTTTCTGAAATCTCGAACCACTCTTCTGTTTCCAGTTTTCATGAGACTCTGCCCGATGTCCATATTGTTCATGACAATATGTTGATTTTTGAATAGTGTCTTCTAAGGTCTTTGGCTCATCGAATTCGATTTGGTTCCAGTATTCCTTGGGTATCCCACTCTGCTTTGATGTAGGGTACATATCTCAATAACTCGAGGAATTTATTGACATATTCCTCTATAGTGAGTTGCCCCAGTTTGATTCATAAAACTCTTTAGCCTTCTCGTCGAAATATCTTTCCAATAAATATTTCTTCCAAAAGTACTTTTCAAACTATTTCCAAGACAGGTCCTCCTCGCGGACCCCTTTCATATTCTTAAGATCTTCCCACCAGATGGAAGCCTTTCTGTTCAGATTGAAAGTGGCCACTCGGGCCTTCAAATTCTCTAAAAAATCATGGACTCTGAAATATTTCTTCAGTCTAAGTAGCCAGGCCTCGGCTTCCTCTCCCTTCTTTATCTCACTGTCGAAGGAGGGAGGTTTGGCCTTTCTGAATTCCTCAAATTTATGACCCTTGGAAGTCTTTTTCTTCTTTTGTTTTCTTCTAGAATAAGAACTAGTCCTGCTGTTGGAAGAGTCTTCTGAATCGCCAGCTTCCTTCTCAGTGGAATCGCCTGGCACTGGTCCTTTACCTTTGGGGTGGACCTTTCTTGATGTGCTTCTCTTAGTATGGCCACTGATACAACCATGATTCTGCATCTCAGGTTCATGCTGCATTTGTCGCTGTAGGTCGAATAAGCTCTGCAGTAAAACTGCATTAATTTCGGTTTTCTTTTCTTGTTCTTTCATCATCCTTTCATTGTCGGCCTTGCAGCTTTGCAATTCAACCATGAGACTCCTCACAGTCTCGGCTAGGTCTGTAGGGGTTCATATTGTTCTTCTTTCGTCAGACTCTTCGTCTCTGTTGTGGAAGCCTTATCCCACCTCTTGGTGAGTCACCATACTCTGCGTCTGTAGATTCCCGCAGCTGATCGTCCACTTGAGTGAAAATACAAACATTGGTTATTAGTCAAGAGTTAAATACATTTTTATAATTTGTGCATAATTTATAACTCTTTCATATGCATACATAGTCGGGTTCTCATTTTCCAAGTTTTTAATCCTGGACAAGAGAGTTAAGTTAGGGGGTTACTCCTCGTAGGGGTGCTTCGAACAGAGCTTATGTGCAACTCGTTCATGAGCCCAATCAGGCCGAGTGTTGTAACCATGCTTTGATACCAATTTGTCAGATAGCCTCTACAACATAATAAAATTTTTGTTCTTTTTTTTTTCTCAAGGGACAGAATCCCCGAAGTCCTACGGGGGTCTAGTGCAGGCTAGTTCTTCCTTGTTCACCTCCTTGTGATCGTGGGTTAGGACCACAACCCAAACAAACCAGGCGCCTTTTCGTGTTTCACGACTCAGCGATACAATTGAGTCCAATCTTGAATGTAGAATGGAGAGGGGGCTTCGGAATGAAACCCTGGCCATAGATATGGGCACGCAGATTTTGGCCGTCCAGATCTACCCGCCGCTTAATGAAAAAGAACTATCTCCCTTTCTTTAGTCCCTAGTTCGATAGGACCACATACGCACCTAAATGCATGCGTCTTTCACAACTCGCAACCTCGCGAGTTGTGAGTCGAAGACCCTCGAATTTTCTTCACAAGTCATCGATACCCGAGATCATGAAATGGGTATAGCTTCCTTTTGTCAGTGTCCTCTGCGCATGACCTCCGGCTAGGCTAAAATCTAGCTCCTCTCGCTATTCGCCACTTCGTGAGTTCAACGGTTGAACTCTCATTCCTCCCTGATGCGATCCTTCGAGACTTGAAAGTCAGCGAAGGTTCACCTTCCTTTCGTACTGCTCACAACTCGCCCCTTCGCGAGTTGTAGCATCGAATCTTGGCACCTTCCCTTCACGAACCCTTGAGAAGCGATATTTAATCTTCCCTCTCACATTCTCTCTACTCGCGACTTCGTAAGTCCAAGTGTTGAGCTCTCATGCCCTTCACCCGCGAATCCCTGAGACACGAGAAGACAACAGAGCATTAACTCCCTTCTCTAGGCGATGCGTGTCCACCCGTCAATCACGTGGGCCCCACCTTGAAGTTTTTCCATGTGTTCTCTCATGCTTGGCTCTCGGCGCTTCGCTACTCGCGACTTGGAGCACCCAACCTTTGGGCTCTTACCTTGCGAACCTCCGAGTTTGCAAGATCTATGGATCTCTACCACCTGTCCTCCTCAGATGGATGGCTTAGCTTCTTTTGCTCCTATTCACGAGGGCTTAATTCTCATCTATCTCCTTATAGATCTAACGACTGTCGGGTTTTCTAGCTAAGATCTGAAGGTTCGGATCGGTCCCGATGCCGCCCCCTTTTCCCACTGCTCCTTGGATGTGGAAAAACCAATGGTCTAGATGTTCTCATGGACCTTAGGGGTCTACGATTCCGATTTCCTCGCTATTCACGAAGATAGAGGAAAAAAGGGTTAAAGTAATTAACGCCCTTATTTATTCCTTCGATTTAACAGTCGTGAATGACCGTAGATACCCCGACAGGATCTCATCCGTTGATCAATACTTATCCCTACGCTTCTACTTCGAGATTTTAAGAGGGTCATTCCTCTTCGTATAGGGTTGTTAAGACTTTCACATTCAAGTCCTTTTTCTAGGTTCTTGGTAAACCTTTCCAAGGAGGGAATCTCTGTGAAGAGGTCTATTCCGGGGCATTCTTGGAGACAGATAAGGGGAAACAAATTCCCGAGAACGGACTGGAAGTCTGACTTGGTTCAACTTATGCATAATTAGATTCATTTATCAACATAATCCATGCGTGGTTTTTTCTGTTATAAGCATAGACAACTACTAGTACTGATCAAAATACCACACAGACCTTCTTATAATGAAAAAATTCACAATTTCACAGCTTATGAGCATAATTATCAGAATACATATATTTCCAGATGCCAGAGGAAAAACACTTATCAGAAATAATGCCAGGGTTAAGCAACTGCTGAGAGGGGCGCTCGTTTCCACCCAACCGTAGGCTTAGTGACTCCCAACAGATTTACCACTAGCCACCCTCGAGCTGAGACCACGATGCTGTGAGACTGCGTCTCTGTTTTCCAGTGACCAGGAGCGAAGGCTGCAATCCTTCCTGTCTGCTATCACGCACTCTGTGTATTCCAGAGTTCTCCCCTCACGCCTTTTCCTAATCGCTTCTACCCCATTCCTTACCCTCTTGCGAGGTTGTGTGTGGCACGATTACCCTCACGCTGGTCAGGCCTGACGGCTCTACGGATGGGCGGTTCACCTCCCATCCCTCATTAAACCATCTACCTACCAGCCTGCGAGACATTTAATTCAGGGCCAGCGAGCCTCTTTTGGTTCTCCGGGCCAGTGGAGTCCAAATACGGTATTAATTCGCGGTGGAAGTTAACGCCACCTTTCCAGGTGCCTTCCATCACCATCGTGGTCTCTTTTTCTGCACATCCCCTCTCAGCAGTCCTGCAATAAAATTCATAATGTTATTCACATTCATTGACCTTTTCCTCAAGGTCCATTTACATCACATATTCACATTTATGAATTTGCCATAGTTCTTGGCCAGTCCAATTATTTTTACAAACTGGGGAAAACAGGGTGCTACAAGAGAATGTTTCTACATTGGGACCTGGAAGAAGAAATCTACATAAAACAACATGAAGGATTTGCACTAAAGGGAAAGAAAGAGATGGTGTGCACGTTGAAGAGATCCCTTTAAGGTCTAAAGAAATCACCAAACACATGGTATCAAAAGTTCCACACATAAATGCTTGGATTGGGGTTTGTAAGTTCTATGAAAGGTTGATAAGAAAAATGTGGTATGAAAAAGCTACACATCTAATATGAATAAAAAATTGCTATAGATTTGAGCAATTCTAATTTTTTATTTTTTTAATGTCATTGAATTCAAAATCATATTCGTGGAAAGTTTATTATGATGTGGAAAAAATAAATAAAATGTTTATTAATGTAAGATGTAATATATGTGAATAGTTTTTGTATTGATTTTTAATATTTTAAAATTTTAAGTTTAAAAAAAATAAGAAAATAAAAATTATAGTATGAAGAGTTAAAAACAATTTTTGTAATTTTTTTTTTAATATTTAATGAATTTATGATTAAAAAATTGGAGATGGGTTCATTTAATGATTTTTTAACTATAAATTTCAATAGTATGGTTATTAATTGAAGAGGCTGACATATTTTTAATAATGATCTTTCCAAATCAATAAATAAGATTTTATGTTAATAACTTTTTAGCATCTTTACAAATCAATGAATAATATCTCATGTTAATATTCTTAATAATGATCTTTCCAAATCAATAAATAAGATTTTATGTTAATAACTTTTTAGCATCTTTACAAATCAATGAATAATATCTCATGTTAATAATTTTTAACATTTTACAATATAGAATTACATTTCAGCCAAGTTTTTCATAGCTACCATACACTTACAACACGTACAGATAACAACCACCTTATTGGCAAGCCGTTTCATATTCTGCATAGAAATGGTGACGAGCTTAATGAATTCTTTAGTTTCAAGGAAGTGGTGGAAACCGTAATGAATTCCACACTGCATTCGAATAAATAAAAGTTGAGAAAGTAATGAATTCCACAGTGCTTGATGATAGAAAGTATCGGGGAGGCGAAAAGACTCGTGTTCCATAAATAGCGAAGGCAAGCATTTCGATCTACAGGAATTTCTGTGGGCAGAACAGAATTAAGTTACAGCAATTTTAATTTAATGCAATACGGTGTTGCAGGTGTACAATTTATCAGTGGAGTTTAAATGGGCAACCTTTTAAGTTGAGTAAGGGAGCATTGAGTTTCAGAATCAGACTATGGAAACGCTTGGAGTCTCTAAATATTGGACTTTCCTGAAAGATGTAATTTTTATTCATTCATCATGACTCATGGAAAAGCTATAAAATTATTTTCTGTTGTGTTCTTGCTCTGTTTGCTTGTCAACAATGGATATTTACAGCTGCATTGTAATACAATAGGAGGATCGGTACTCAATACAAAATCCTACTCAATGTAAAATCGTAAACCCTGCTAGATCTGTGAAGTCCTTATTTTTGGATTTGGTGCCGCCCCCAAAGTTGGGATGGACATTTTTTACTCTACTATTATTATTAGGTCTAATAATTAGATAACGCAAATTGAATGCTTCTAGGAGAACATCGTTACAAGTCGAACCTGAAAAGGTTAGCAATATTATTCAAATAGAAAAATGGATACAAAAGCTGGGCAAGGGGCTTATGATTCTCAAACGAAAACGCACATGAATGCCCCCTTAATTTGTAAAAGCGCAGCGTCCTCGGATTTGCCCTGCACTGCCCGTGAGCACACCGATTCTTCCCATCTTCTCCATCGACCTTGCAAAGTCTGAGAAAAATGACGAGCCCTGCAATTCTGTATTGACATATGCTTGCGCTTCGCTGTTGGTCAGAAGCGCGGCATCAGATTGAAACAGCCCTCTGTGCTTCTTTAAATTCACGTAATACTGCGTGTCAAATATTCGAGAGCTACCAGGATCCATCTCTACTATTGTCGTATTGTCCCCAGGCTTGCATTTTATCTTGAGTTGAGCTGCATAATATTTGTCCAACGACGGATCCGTATCTCCTTTTCCAGTAAAATTGTAAAGCCTGCTGCTAAAGGAGGTGCAGTGGGAAATCCCTATAGTGTGCGCGCCTGCACCGAGTATTGGTATATATATATATATATAACACAGGAGATTAAGATGACATAATATAAATCAATCCCCTTATAACAGATCGGAAAAGAATGGGCGTGGAGTATGGAAAGTATTGCATTACTTACCTGATAACACCACCAGGTCCTTAACATCAAGACCATTGCCCGCAAATATTGATGTGAGTTGCGAGAAATTCCCGAAGGGCGGAGGAATTTTAGTGAGAGCTTCGTTCGCGACAGACACCAGTCCATCTCTACGTCCAGTTGGAACGTTCCAGAATGGTCCACCCAACTGTTTGAATGACTAAAATATCATCTTCCAGAAAGGCTGTCGAGATAAAAAGGATGATCGAACAGGAAAGGAAATCAAGGCATGCATTATAACTGAAGAGGAGTGTTACCATATGGACAGCATCTCGTGCGACAAGTGCAAGAATATCGGCGCATGACACTACTCCCGGGCATACCTTCTCCACTGCAGCTTTGGCTGCATCAATGACTTGGAATCCTCTCAGGCTCAGATTCGGAATCGCGTCCTTTTCTGCTTTCGTTGAAGTTGTTGAATTCAAGAGCACCGATCCATCGCAACCCTTCAA